>JAUCMT010000051.1:14289209-14305810 GCA_032357475.1 Enteromius thamalakanensis
CAGAAAATACAGTGCATTTCATTTAATTCTTTGTCATGTGCGTTCGTTTCTGTTTGTGTCGTTCAATCATGGCAACCTGAGTGTGTGTCAAAGTCTGAAAAGACTTGATCAACCCAAATGCGTTTATGTTCACGTGAATCATTCCTGATCCAGCCTCACCTACAGAAGCTTTGAGTATAATGTCTTATAATGAATCTTTGCAGATCGCCTTTCCTAATAATGTGATAATTAGAAAGTTTCACTATGAATACGGTTAAAAAAAGATCCTCCGAGAACACCTCGGAAAAGAGGGGCGGAGTCAGCAGAGCTCGTGAAGATTTAAAGGGGAAATACACAGAGTGATTTCTAAAGAGGGGAAAATTAGCATTTTTTACACTATCTTTGAGAAATTTTAACACAAACTATATTACAAACTTTCCAATAAGACTCTTAAGAATCATATTAGCTTGTGGAAAATTGGCTTTGTATGACTCCTTTGACAGGGCTGTGGTAAAGTGACAGAGCGGGGCTAAATTCCTCACAGGAGCTCTTCATGTCCTGGATGTGGGACATGCTGAATTGGTAATGTCACCAGATGGCAATAAATTATAAGCAACCCAAGAGATGACCTGAATTTTAGATTCATGACATTATAAATTGATTTCTTTCTAAATGAATCACGTGAGCTTTGATTCCTTGAAACGACTAACAAAGCTTTGTTTTTGGAGATGTTTGCTGCTTTAGTGCTTTGGTGGCTGCTTTTCAGAATGGTTTGTAATTCATCGTTCATTCACCTAAACACCATCCTGTACATCACAGATTAATGTGTGTATTACCATGTAAACTAATGGCCATGACATCAGACGCCTGTTTCCTGTTAGTGCTGATGAGGTAAGCTTTGAGCGCAGTAATGGCCTGTTTTAGACCAACACATTACATCTGACTTCAATTCAACATGAGCTATGCTGCTCACGTTCCTAATGTGTTTCAGAAAAGTCCAAGTGATTATGTAGTGGAAATGTAGCCGAAAATAATGCTACTGCTTTAAAGTTTAGTAATATTGCTGAATTACTTTAAACACTTAAAGTGCTGCCTTTGAAGCTGAGAAGCTAAAGCTAAGTGGCAGAGAAATTAAGACAGTCATTAATGTTGATATTGTAAGTTTACTAATAATAGCAGTATAGCTGTAATCCTCAGGGTTCAAGCATGTGGCACATGTGGAGGATTTACGATCCAACTCAAATTTGCTTGAGACACTGGTATCAAAAGAGAAGGGTGACTTTAAACCAAAACCTTTAAGACATGTGATCCTAAGACATTTGATGTATGTTTAGACTCATGTTAGACATTTAGATAGACTTATTATAAGAAATAACATCATTTCAACTTTTAAATGATTAGTTTATGTGAATTATTTTGCTTTGACTGAAGTGATGTTGATAAACAAATTTGTTTGTCTGGGTCCGACGGAGCTTTTCCCTCACTAGGATTCAAACTAGTAGGGTTTGCCGAGCTCCCAACTCACCCCAGGACAAAACTCGCTTACATTTATTTATGAGGAAGTCTGAACTCGTAAAATGAGCTGTTTTTTTTTTTATTTTATTTTTGTTTTTTTTGTTGTTTTGCAGAAATGGGTGAGTTTAGCTAGTGATATATCATAGTGTCGCATTATTTTGGACAATAGAAAAAATAGTATATGTTAAATGTCTCAGCCAGTCTTGCTGTATCTACCAATCAACAAATGCCATGGTACTGTTCTCAATGTAAAGACTGTAAGAAATGGTGACCTTCATGATTGTTGTTCTTCGTAGTCACTTTGGCTTAGACCTTGTTAGACATTCAAGTGGCATCACACTTGGCCGGCTTTTCAGCTGTAAATGTAATTTATATGGTCACTAAGCAAGCAAAGGGAGTCAGTCACGTGGTCATGTCTCTTGGAAGTGAGGTGATTTTAATGGTTCTAGTGATTCAATGCCTAGCTAAAATCACTTCCTGTCCAACTGGAAAACAATGTCTGCTTTGTTAGAAAATATCAGTGTTCTGTAATTTCATTGTGTGGGTGTCTCTCTTTAACTTTTACAATTCGGGTTGCCAAGGGGTGGAAAATAAAAAGATCCCATTAAAATGTCAGTTGGCATTTTTATGTTGAATAAGATTAGCAAAACACTAATGCACTGCCATGCACAGAAACATGAACAGCTAAACAGTTGGAAGATTCTGAAATGGTAAAAATATTTTCCGAATAGAAATAATCCAGGGTTCTGCATTAACGTTACACAGGCAGCACGGACATGCACTCATAGAAGACAGTGCATTTTATTTTGCCTGGCAATCACCTGTGTTCCAAGATATACCTATCTTAAAGTGTTAAAAATCTTAACAACTTCATTTAGAAGCCAAGATCAAAATCAGACCTACCTACATAAGCAGTTACCTTTCAAAGCAGTTATTGAATGCTCAACTTGTGTCACACAAATAGCACTCTATTTAATAAAATAACACCGCTATATGTTATCAGGTCCAGAGGGGCCATTAGGAGAATAAGGGAGTTCCCAGTGGGCCGCTACTCAATTTGAGCCAGTGTGTAGAATTTTTCGACTCTGTGAAGCTGCTACCCAGTTTTTCTCGTCCGATACATGACCATGCTGGGGAACGAGGAAAGTCATGATTGTTTATCCGGCTATTTCACTGCTAACTACTCTAAACTCCTCTAATTGGCCATAAGCTCAGCAGAAATGTTTGTAATCGATTGAAATAGTCAGCAGTACCAAAATAATGCATTAAAGCATCTTATGCAACCTTCGGATCTAAATGCATCAGTCATGAACTGACACTTTTTAGTCTTTTTCACACTTGCATTTTAATCGTGACCGCAATCATTTATAGTTTAATGGGGCGGGGGCCAAATTTACATTTCTTGAAAAACTTTATTGCCACAAGCCACCATTAATTTCTGACCCTGCTCTGCTCACAAAGTCAAGTCACTTTTATTTATATATCGCTTTATACCAAACAGTCAAAGCAGCTACACCGCGATGAACAAGAAAATACTGTGTTGATAATGCAAGAGGACAATGGTAAACAGAATCCAGACAATGTCTGCTAATCATATTAAGTTATTGACTTTTTCAGGTGTTCATTCGATGTATTTTTCAACCTGTGACTATTCATAAGTTGTAGTAACCAGCAAGTACTATTTACTAGTACTAGTAACCATTAAATGCCGTAAGTTATGTTGCAGAATGTTTGCTTAAAATATTTAGTATGTTGTGTATTTATCTGTATATTCATGGTAAGACATACGAGTAAAAAAAAGGGGGTATTAAACTCTTGGACTAAAAATGAGCCCCACTCCAGCTGTTTGTTGTTATTTGGGCTGGGTAAAAAATATTGATATCTCGATATTAATAGATTCTCATTTTTACAGAAAGATATTGATTCTTAAATCCGAAGAATGGATTAGTCTGGCCTGTTTTCAAGGCACTTCCTATCCAATATATCACAATAAGCATTGTGCTTTGGTACTTTTATTATGATAAAAAGTATCCAATTTTGAATTCTGTCCATTCTATTGCAGTACATAAACAATAAATGCAGTTTTGGCGCTGTTTAATATGAAGTGACAGCTTGCTATCAACAGCGATTCATCTTCTCCACATTAATAACAGTTTCAGCACAAAAATAAATATGACTTACCATCCGAAGCTAAGCTGCAGTAAAGAGTACAACTTCACAATCTGTATTCTGTCTCATGTAATCGCTCAAAGACCTCAGTAAACAAATATGCATGTCACATCACATTCAGGCTACCTCCGAAAACTTATTTTGTGACCCTAATCTCATTAGTCAGATAAACTGTAAACAGTAGAGAGGGGCATTTTGCTAATTACATGCAACATAATATATATTCATTATAAATTTTACTCTTCAATTGTTTGAATAAATCCATCAAGTTTTTTTATGACAGCCACCATTATGTTTTTTATGAAAATAATCCACTGAAGTAGAAATATTATTAAGTGCTAACGTTAACTTTATTATTTATAATTTTTTATTTATATATTTTTTCTTATATTTTTTTACAGCATTAGTTGAGAGTTTCTATTTAGAAAATTTGGCTTGTGCTGCACCTCATATATCCAAAATAATAACAAACTACAACTTTGCTTCAATAAACTACCAATATACTGCTCAATAATCGTTTGTGCAGTAGTTGTTTAGGTCTGCAGAATATGTGCTTTATAAGTACTAATAAACAGTCAATCTGATATTAATAAGCAACCAGTTAATAGTGACATCAAAACGTTGCCATTTAAATCAATTTTGTTTATTACATGGATTAGATGTGTATATGTCATTATACCACCATTTCTTTGTTTCCTGCACTCTCAGAAATTCAGATTTGTACACTTTAAATACTAATATGTACCGAAATGGACCCTTACATGTACCTTTTTAAAAGGTACCGCCCCAGTGACAGCTTTTGTACCTTTATTGCTGAGAGTGTACCATCAACTATAAAATATCTTTAGGGGTTCCTTCTCTGTATAGGATGCATATATTGTTGCTTCAAAAACAGACATATTCATCATATGCTGTCTTAAAGTACTTGTATGAACTATAACAGCTTCTTGTTTTGAATGATATTCTGATATCTGACATTTCTTTGTGGGTTCCCTTGTTTAGTCTCTTTTCTGTGCTGCTGTTATTGTTGCAGTTAGCTTTCTGTCTGTTTTGTTTTGAAGGCTTCAGGTCCATATGCTGAATGGTGCCCTTCTAGCTCTTCTCTTCCCAGTAGTCAACACTCGGCTGGTGAGTATATTCTCATCTCTAATATTTATACTTGAGCTAAGTGCTCTGTTCAAGTCGTGCTGACACCAAATAAGGCTGAAACAAGTCTGAATGTTTTGTCTTCTAAACAGCGTTTCTTTCTCTCCCATCACAGCTTCCATTTGAGAAGGAGATCTATTATATTCAGCACTCCATGCTGTATCTTGTGCCAGTCTACCTTCTCAGAAAAGGAGGTGAGTTTCTGAAGTTTAGACAAACAGTCGCAGTGCTATCATCATCATCATCTACCATCATCCTCCCGCACAATATCATTTCAGCTTGACACGTTTCAGTTAGTAGTAGGTTGAAATCAGTGCTGTTATTTATAGAGCTCATCCAACCTATATTTCAGTTGTGAGAGTACGGTTATGTTGACGTCAGAAGAACACTTCACATGCCCTGAGTAACGTGTGTGTGTCAGAACAGAAATGAGTAAACATAGTGTCATCTAATGTTCAGAAAGGATTACTACAGCTCCTCATTGGCCTGAATAAGCTTGATAAGAACCATTGTTAGCACATTTACCCCCAGTTTCACGGACAAGGCTTAAGCTCGCAGTTTGAGCAGTCTCAGATGAAAATATCTTGCTCTGACAGATCTTAAAACATGTCAGTGTCATTGTTCTGTGTTAAGATGTAATATTTTCTTACAAGGCGTTTTTGTAAAAGTTGCTTAAATATCTTTTAAACTGATGCCTAGTCCTGGCTTAAGCTAGGTCCTGTTTGTTAAACCGGGTCGTAGTGTTTTGAGTGAGAAACTAAGTGCGTTTCAACAGAGGTTTGTATTTTACTGCAAAAAATAAATAAATATTAATTTTCATATTTAGTATTTTTGCTTTGTTTTCCTGGACAAATATCTAAACGTTCTTAAATCTAGATATATTTACTTGGAAAGCAAAATTACATCAAATATTAAGTCTGAAGAACTTTTTTAATTAACTTGTTTTCTGAAGAATGTGTCCAAATTTTGTTGGCTTTTGTTTAAAACTAGACAATGGCAGGTACTCTTCCAAAATGTAAGAATGTTGAGATATTTATACTGGACAACAAGCCAAATATATATATATATATACAGTATATATACTTGTTTTTTTTTTTAACTGACCAAAACTGGCCTGAAATTATTAAAGGTGTTCATTGCATTATGCATGACTCATGAAAAATCTCTAAACTTGTGGGTTTAATGCTTGCAAGTAAAGAAATCAACAAGAGTTGTAATTTCACTACTGGCACGTGAAGCAAAATTATTAACATTAATATTATTGAACATTTATTTGAATGTTACGGTGCACTTGTGTTACTGTAGAATAGTAGTACTATAGAAAAAGTCCTTTTGAAGTGTGCATTCAGTGCTAAATTGTAACATTTTTATATAGTTTTGCAAATACAATGTTCATTCATCATTTAATATATTATGAAGGAAAATAAATAAAAACCGTTTGCAAATTTAGTTGCAATGAAAATCATAAGTGTAAACAGTCATTTGATTTTTTGGTAAATTTGAATGTACATGTAAATTCATAAATATAAAAGAGTTATTAATAAAACATTACATTAAGAATATAGAAGAATTCTAGACTCTAGCTCAACTCTGTCAGAGATTTCTTACCTGGCTTCATCTTGTCACAACATAATAAAGCAGTATTTCTAATGTTACCCTATAATGCTCAAGTTTTGTGCTGATCTTTTTGAAACCGTAATGTTTGTCCAGGTGCATCGTCTTGCACCCCATTGTCAATGCTTTCCTGTAATCACAATTTAGTTTGTTTGTTTGTAATTGTGTGTGATAACAGATGCGGCTTAACCTCTGCTAAACCCACCATTTTCCTTTAAAAGAAACACTGAAACGTCCAGATAAACATACTTCCCTGACTTCGAGAGATTTGGGCTCCACATGCATCTTTAAACACTGTGTCATGTGTCTTGTTTGTCAGGTGTGTATAAGCCAGAGCCGCTCGGAGACATGTGGTGGGCGCTGCTGTCCACGGGCATCCTTTTCCTCTACCACTTTCTGTTCCTCCAGAGCCTTGGAATGGTACGACTATCATACACTATTATGAACATCAGAATAGCATATTAGTGTTCTACTTTCTATTTCTGTGGTGCAAATATGGAAGACGTAGAAAGAGCTGTCTTAGAAATGGAATGCTAGCTTACTACATACTGATGTGTGTAGTATACACTGCATGCTTCCCAGTGTTTTTAGGTGAAACAGTAAACATTGTTCTATAACCGTAACTTTCACAGGCGTTACATTTCTACGGAAGCCCATTTCTGCCACTGAATAAAAAAAGATTCAAAATTCTAATACACTAATAAAGTCGGAATTGGGTTTTTTTATTGTAAGATTTAAACTCAATTGCAAATTATAAAGTCCAATTTTGAGTTCTCCCAATTGCGAGTTTATATTAAAAAAGTCGCAATAAATCTTTTTTTGCAACCGTATCTCATCATTCATTTTCACATTTACAAATATGTGATGTAAATTTGCAAAAAAAGCCAATATTGGCAAAAAATCTGAATGGCGAGATGTAAACTGGTGAAAAATTTTAAACTCGCGATTCTGGGGAAAAGAAAAGTGAGAACTGAGAAATTGGAGTTATAAAGTCAAGACTGCAATTTATAAATGCACTTTGGAGAAATAAAGTGTAAATACAGAATTAGATATACTATATAAACTTGGATTTGAAAGAAAATGCTCTTTTTCTTCGGAATTGTACTTTATATGCTCAAATTCGTAAAGACGTGTTTCTTGTTGCAGTAGTTATTGGAAATGAAATCATTTGGATGTTGACTGTGACCTTTTACATTTTAATGACATTAATTAGGAGTTGTCTACGAGGCACAAAGCTGAAACCATTGATTTATGCGCAAGTTCAAGATCATTTGCCCTTGATGGATTTCACATCTGAAAGAGACACATGCATGTTTTCTGTTCGTACACTCGGAATTGCATGCACGCATATCTGAGAGATGACCATAAGAACACATTTAGAATGGTTTCTACGCAACATTTTATAAAAGAGGCCCCAGAACTCAATCCGATGGAGCATCTATGGGATGTGCTGGACCAACAGATTTTGTCCATGGAGGCCCCTCCTCACAACTCGCAGGATCTGCTGCTAATGTCTTGGTGTTAGATACCACAGCACATGCTCAGATGTCTAATGGAGTTCATGCCCTAATGCATCAGAGCTGTTTTGACAGAATGAGGGAGACGGGGCATTTTAATGTTGTGACTTGTCAGTTCAACTGCACCTAACCAGAAAGATAAGACTCCTTCTAGATCACCAAAGCAGTTATTTTTGAATAATCCTCTCTGGACTGCAAATATCACAGTAACACTTTATTTGGATTGTCTACTTTAGATATTCTACTAACAGTAAGTAGCTTTGCAACTACATGTCAACTAGCAGTCATTAGTAGACTGTCTGCTTAACTATTTTGATGGATCCACAACATACTACATGAAAAGTCAGAAACTTTGCAAGTATGTCATCAGCTTCTTCTGCTAACCCTAAACCAACCCTAACAGTCTAATCCGAGAGTTAGTAGACATGAAGTTACAAGTTAGTAGAACAGAGAATCAAAATAAGGCATAACCAACATTAATTAGTTACCTATTGCATTAGAAACTCAAGGGCATGCATGCAATTTGTAGTTTTTACTCGTAGTGTTTTATTGAATGTAGAACTTCTATTCTTAGAAGAATTGATTCCTAAAGTCTCACCGTTCTGTTTCACACATGCATGTTTTGTTTTATTTATTGTGGCCCTATGCTAATGCTAACTGTCTTGTGTTTTGCTTCCCACCAGCTGACAGAAGTGAATCTGAATAACATGCTGTGTCCTGCTGTCTCTGACCCCTTCTATGGACCCTGGTACCGAGTGTGGGCGACGGGTCACCAGACGGCCCTGACGCTAGTGCACGGCAAGGCTCTGACCATCCTCGCGCAGCACACCGCTCCCACGTGCCGCTATTTACTGGATATAGCACGTCTACGCAACAAGAAGTTGGACTAGTGTTTTTATCAGCAGTCTTACATGGACAAAACCTCAACTGGAACTTGTCCAGCATCCTAGACAAAAGTGTAGTACATAGAAATATATGACTTTAGCACCTTTTTACGTTTGTTGTTTGGTCCAAACGTGGTTCCTCAGAGCTGGAACATTAGATCGAAAGACTGTTTTAACACCACAGGAGCAACATTAACCTCGCCTTGTTTTGTTTTTTTTTGTTTGTAGTGTTTAGCAAAATGAACACTCTCTGAACTCAGAACACACGTAACCTTTCTTCTCAAGTTGCCTTCTTTAGTTACTCTCAACAGGGGGCCAACCCAGTTCCTTTTACTCGTTTGCTGAATAGCTGATGCGCGGTTATAAACACTGCATTTCCTTGCTTGCTGGTGAAATTGCATTTTGTTAATATTGTAGACCTGTTGTGGAAAGTGTAAATGTAGTGGTGCTGTACATCTAGGAGACTTTCAAAGCCACGGCAGTCTCTTTCTTTTGTATGTAAATAGTCAGAAACAAAAATTTTAGCTGAAGCTATTACCTGTGGTCATATCCACATAATATTTTCTGTTGGTTTAAAGTGTCTGTCCGATTATATTTGCTACATGGTCAAGTACGCACACAGATCATATTATGCAAGGAAACGGACCATCAATGTAACCAGGTTATTTCTCTGTTTTTATTTGTTTGCGGGAAGTTAATGTTCCTTTCCCATCATTTTTTTTGCATTAAGCTGAACCCTATTATTGAGAAATGGGTAAATAAACATGTACACACACAAAATAATTCCAATATGTAGTCAAATGAAAGAAAACTCAGTTACCAGCCACGTGAGGGCAGTATCTATTGTCCAATCCCAAAAACTGCTCGATTACTTTAAGTGTAGTCCGTTGCTTGCATGTCAAAACCAGAAACTGAGATATGCTGACCTTTTTTGTGGCTTATGCAGTCATGTAATAAATACTGATTTGAGCAGTCTGGTGAATTATGGGATCACTCTCGTTTCAATGTAACGACTGAAAGGGAAACCTGTCTTGGTGTCATTTTTGTACATATGTTTTTATGGTCTGTATTAAAGGTCTTCTCCAACACGTAACATCGACAAAGATCGTCTTGGTCTTCTTGGTTTACGAAGCACAAGAGG
Source organism: Enteromius thamalakanensis (assembly GCA_032357475.1). Lineage (NCBI taxonomy): Eukaryota > Metazoa > Chordata > Actinopteri > Cypriniformes > Cyprinidae > Enteromius > Enteromius thamalakanensis. The sequence goes on from JAUCMT010000051.1 coordinate 14,299,175, forward strand.
ACACACAATGCTTCTTTCAGAATTTATTTTTATTGGATAAATGATTTAAAAGGTAATAACAATAATGTTTTAAAACTACATTATCATTGCCACAGCCATAGCTCACATACCCACATATAACCCATCTATTTGCCACCCCTCCCTCCCCCAACACATTATTTTTTTTTGTGTAGATTTTGTAATTTTTGTCTTTTTTTTTTGTTTGTTTTTTTAGAGCCGTACTATCATATTCTTAATAAATGCCCATTTCAAGTCTCATCACACTAACAGCAATTCAGTGGGGTAAAGGATCTAGTTCTACAGGGGAGTTGTTTTTCTATATTTTTTTAGTTATTTTTATTTTATTTTATTTTTTTCGCCAAGTCGTTACTTTTACAATTTTAAGTTCTGAAAGGAAGAAAGAATTCAAACTGAAAAACGGAAACAAAAAAAGTGGTGGGCGTACAGGGCTACACCAGGCAACCCCAACGCCCGCATTGACAACACTGCAAGCTGTCAGTCATCGAAGGGGGCGTTCAAAACTCATCTTCTCAAAGTTTCCAAAACATAGAAAACCACTAAAATAATTTAGAAACTAGGTCCAAAATATTTATTTTTTTTGAAAAGAATTTACTTGATATACAAAAACAGTCATTGTGTTTACTTTTTTTTTCTTTTTTTACTTTTCTCTTTTCATACAAAAAATTTTTCAAACAAATTTATTGTAGTTCTTACATTATCTTTTATCATCATCATCATTATTATTATTATTAGTTATACTTTTTTCCCCCCCATATCTATCAGTGCGATTGTATGCCAGTGCAGCTACTGGGTCCAGAGTAAAGAAAAGAGGCTTTTTTTTTTCTCTCCTTTAAATGGCATTTAAAAATAAGGATTAACTCATCTTTTGTATAAAGTATAACTGCTGGTCTTAGGAAAAAAACAAAAAAAAACAAGAAAACATTTAAGAAACCCATAAATCTAAGAGGCACGCTATGGGGTTTTCTTTACAAAAATATATAATAATAACAACAACAATGATGAAAACAAAATAAAAAAGTGCAACCTAGTATTACGGTCATTGACACCGTGCAAGGTCTCAAAGACAGCTACAATGAAAATTCATTGAACTTAGGTAGCTAAAAACCTAAAACAATTGTACAAAAAAGAAAAGAACATACACAGAAACAGAAGACATTTCTCTTGCAGGGAAGGTTTTTGGAAGGACAGGAAGGCAGGTCTGTAGAGCAGCATTTGGACATGGCTGGAGGCATCTTTGGTTCGGTTGAACACACAAAGGTAACATGAGCCAAACGACGATGGGTTCGACAGCGAGCACGGAGCTCGTCCGTAGGTGTTACAACCCAACACTTACGCCTAAATGAGCATTTGCTATAATGCATATCAAACACTAATCCCAGTTGTGTCGTTAGAAATGACAGAAACTCAAATACGACATAGCGGGAAAATGGGTTTTGAACTCGTCTTTGAGCGACGTAAATGCAGGTCAGGTGCTGAGTGTTTTAACAGTGTTCAGATGTGCCTGGGATTGCGAATGGCCTCAAAGTGCATGTTCAATCGACTCCGGGAATCATGAAAATACTTTGATCCATTTTGCAGACAAGATGCCAAACTAAAGAACCGAGGTGTCTTTCGCTAGCGACCGAATGTAACGATGATATCTGAACAAATATCGTTAGCAAAGTAAACTCAGCACGCCATTATCGCTGTAGTTTTGGCCATATTTAGGCGACGGCGTTCGGCTAGTGAAGCCGGCCGTCGTTCAGAATGGCAATGTACATGAACGCGGACATCCACGGTGTTTAACGGCGGAAACAAAGAGTGGGTCTCCAGGGTATTGCGTTAATGTGCACGTCTATAACAGATGAGATGTTAAGCATATGCCCAAATCCCCCAGGCCATGAGGGAAAGATGGGATTAGACTCGTCACTACTTGTCCTTTCAAACCTGCAGGAGAGTTTGTTACACTGGTAGGAAAAAAACACCTGTAAAACAGATCTGCATATATTGAGGATAATAATAAAGTCTGATATGATCAATGAGTCCGCATGACCAGTCACATTTACTGCGACCACCCCCGACGCGAGGTCCGATAGCACCATTTTATATAGTCTTTTTTTCCTTCTCGTATCTATATAGCAGTGAAACAAGCATGCCATGTGTAACAGGAGGCCTCCTATTCATGCAACAGATGTATTGCCAATGTCAACACATCCGATTTCAAATGCAAATAGTTGGTTTTGCAGCAGAAAAAATGTTCAGTTTGTGCTGTTTTTTAATGGACCAACAAACGAGGCCCTGAACGTCTAACTAGAAAAACAAAAACTGCGCCAAAAGAAAAAAAAAAGATATTTAAAGGGTTGTTTAAGACTGAAGAGACAACCAATGTGTCACTTTTCATAGCTGTGACCTACTTCCTGGTAGGTGGGGTTTAGAATATCGATTAAACAGATGGAAAAACAGTCTCAGCTGGGCAGTAAAAAAAACAAACATGCAAAACCTTCGGTCTCGAAGTAGTTGAACGCTCAAGGAAACATTTGCTGGTCCACGTTATAACCATTTTAAGGCAAAATAACTGAAATTAGGTTATTTTGTTTTTAGGTTTTAGACAGCTGGATAACGTCTGTGGATGGAACCCCAAAAAGCCCTCAACATTTTGCATATGAAAACAAAAGACAGAAATCGTTCTCGATTTTCCTTTCGAAAGCGAGTCCACTGCTTCTACGGACAATATGACACGTGATATTCAGTCTACATCCTGGTCTTCGAATCAAATAACAACAACACTGACATCTTTCAGAGCAAGAGCTTATAACGGGCCTAATAAACGCTTACAAGCATGGTTTAAAAAAACTCCCTGGTGTGACATGACGACGTTATCCAAACAAAGCTTCACTTGACTTGAGGATCCTTGAGTTCTCTTCATGATTACAGCCGTTTTTGTATGGAGGTGTAAACATTGCTGCCATGCAAGGTAGACATGGACATATTCATCCGTAAGACCGGATCATTAAAAACAAAACACAAGCTGAAGCATCCTCCCGAGAGTGCCAGAAGAGAAATGAATTAAAAACAGCCACTTAAAGCAACCGCCCTGCCACAGCATGCGTTAAAAAGAGTATGGCTTTTTTTTAGCATGTCCCTGTCATTTGACCTTGGTCTCTCACGAAGATTTTTCTCTCTGTGTGAGCGATACGAAACAGACAAATTTCAGCCGTGAGCTCAACTGAACACCCTTAGCACAGACCTATACTTTCACGACACTAACACGACACATCAACGAAAGAAGAGACGAGACGCGTGTACCAACACTACACAAAAAAGGGCCTAACTGTTTATCGAAGTAAATTCAGTTCAAATCAACTCCAGTAATGCTAAGAGCAACAGGCTTCTGCACTATGGGGGAAATATTCTGCGGTACCCAAAAACTCATTTAAGATAGTGGTTTCAATAAACAAAAACAAGACTTGACTAGTTCCAACTCGGCCACACTGCATATCTCTACAACCCAAATAAAACAAAACCACCACTCACAGAAGAAAACGATCAGAGGAGCTGCACAGAGAGGAAAGAGAATCCCTTAAACCCTGTGGTCGCTCGTATGATATAAGAGTCAAATAATAAAAGAGGAAAAACAACTCAAGTCACTAAAGCGGAGCGTACATAAAAAGTATCTAGTCCATCATTTAATATGACTTATTTCCATCCACAGACTGAGAAACCTGATTTAAGGAAATTTGTTGAAATTTAAAAGAAAAAACTTAGTACTTGTTTATTTGCTTAAAAAAGGGAAGGGGTTGATATATATTTATAATATATATATATATATGCTGCAAAAACTAAATTAATACAAAGAATAAAAATGACAAAATAAATGAATCGTATTTTTTCGCTTTATAATCACCTAATGCTTATTTGCCACCCGCTGCCATGCCTCCAACGGACTGTCGACATGGCAACGGAAACTATCATCATAAAATGGTACAGTAGTACAGATAGCTAGACCACGAGGGGGCGGGCTCTCCCGGGAAGATGTCCGCCGAGAGGTCCAGTGACTGGTCATGCGGCTCGCTGTCAGGAATAATGGTTGTATGGAGGGAGAGGGTGCCCGATGCCATTCTGGTAGTGATGATGCTGGCGGTGGGCGATGTATTCTGCGTAGCTCATGGTCATCTTTTCACTACGGTACCTAAAACATGGGTGAAAAAAGGGGGTAACCGTGAGAACAGTGTACAACTGATTGCATCGTTACAATTTTAATATGCTTAATAGTTAAATGTGTTTGTCTTGGAAAACTAATTATGTCATTAATAATTGCACGTCATGAGTGAGTGAATATGCTGAAGAGCTATGGCAGAGTGGATGATTATCAGTCAACAACTTAAATATGGAGCCTCGTACTAAGCTGTACTGTGTGTTATTAATATAGCATATAAATGATAAGAACTACTGGTGCATTGTTATTTTGGGAGCACAACAGCATCAGCCAATATATGCTTTTGTTGTATGGGAAATAGCAGATATTGTGCTAGATTTGCCATATTTTGTTCTATATATGCTGAAAGGTTCATTTGGGATCTCCGCTCTACAGATATGAATTTACATGAAAGAGCTTTTACATCAGTCGAAAATACACCTTTTTGGTGCAAAACCATCATATTGCAGTACTTTCCATAAAAAGTTAACAAGTAACAGTATTGCAATGCATTCGTTTTAAAAGTAACTTCACCCCTCAACACTGCAGTCTTGTGCCATTGGCCTGTGATAAAGAAAAGGCAATTCTCTCACCTGGTCAATTTTATAGTCTTCCTGAAGTCATTTGTGATGGGAGCTTTGTAACCTCCCTTTCGAAGTAAGGAATCTATGGTCTGAATGTGGTCCCATCCTACAGACACGGAACAAATTCAATCATGTTCTTTCATTCTGATTCTTATTTTTTAGTCTGCATCTCTTTTTTTGTTGTTACAGTGTAACTGAAGACAAGTGTGTTTTAGTCTCACCTTGCTCCTTCGCAACCTCTGGCAGGTAGGTGGCGGTGCGCTTTGATCCTTTTTCATTAAAAAATTCTATCCTAATGCCGTGAACACCCACCTGGAAAACAAAGACATATATTGAAAAACAAAAAAAAAACATGTTTTCCCATACTTGACCTAAAATGTACAGCGTCTACAGTCAGTTCCGCTTCATGAACATGAATAAATCGATGATTAAATCGCCCAGCCCTACTGGGATCATTTCAGTTGTGTTGCTGTCTATGGAGCGTCAGATGTGATATCATCACAAATATCTTCATTTGTGCACTGAATGTTTGAGAATTTAATGTTTAATTTAATTTAATGAAAGTAATGTTTGTGAATTTTTCAACATTATACAAAAAATAATTACTACTTTTAGTACTTTATTTTAGCATTGTCTTTAAGGCACAATATGTAAGATTTTTTAAATAAAATATCCAAATACCACTTGCGCAGTGTTATATATTTCATGCAGTTGTGACTTGTGCGCTATCTCCTAAGTTTGTTGGATATGTAAATTCAAAGAAACTCCAGATTCAAATAATGAACCTTCCCTGTTTATTGTCGCCTATCAATAGCCAAGTTTCCATCCAAGGCATTTTTGCGATAAAATATTTAGTGCTTCAAATATTTTACCGATATAGCGGATGGAAACGCTCATTATCGATAACATTTTGTGGATGTCAACACAGTATTTTTCCGTTTAACTTTAGCGCATGAACTCTATATAGATACTTACAAATGTCGCAAAAAACTGTTTGGAAACACCTTTTGTCGAGAAAAAGGGCTTTAACACAAATAAATGTAGTGTCACATGACAGAATTAGTTTATAGGCAGCGTCTGTGTTCATGGTGTTGCTCGCGTCAAACCACCTTAGCATCCTTCAAAGCGCATTGAATCATTTATATTATTGCACCTAAAATTGTATATATGATAAAAGGATGAGTTACCTCTCAAACATAAATATCTTAAATCGATGTTTCCTTTTATTACTTTAAAAGTTAAAATTTATAAGTCATTTTTTAAAATTATTAATTTTGTCCAGGATATTTTATTGTAGAGTTGGTTGTTTAATGCGTTACTGCGCGCGGCGCCGGCAAGAACAGTTGATTTTTTCCTCTTTAAAAAATTTACATGGCTTACTAAACGTTAAAAAATATGACAATTCAAAATTATTCAAAAAATTCATTTTCATAAATTATTAATTTATTTGTGTGTACATTGACAATAAAAACGGCCTTGCTTCTGTAAATAAATGGATGCTACTTTCAAGAGCAATAATGAACTGAAATTCTGCATATAGGCAAATAGGCTGCTACTTGTTGCGGGGTTTTTTTTTCTTTCGTTTTGTTAATTTATTATTTATTTACAAAATATATATATATTTGGCATATGAGCCTTTTTTCTTTGATAGCTTATGTTTTTCTCTGTTCGCACAAGCTCTGCGCGTGATATGAGGTAAGCTTTATGTTGTGTTTATGCTGCTTGTTTCGTGTAGAAAATTAATCTCTGGACATGAATTAAGCTATTTTTAATAGGTCACAGCCAAGTATCAATTCAATTTAATTTACTTGTAATTTAGCATAATCTTGTCGGTTAATAATAAAATAACCTAAATTA
>JAUCMT010000051.1:14311060-14323675 GCA_032357475.1 Enteromius thamalakanensis
TTTGGATTTGTCAACCCAAAACTAATCCTGTAACTCTGAGTTTGTTTAGCCACCATCATGGTACAGGCCCCAGGTCTCTCACATGTCCTGTGCTCTATCATGTCTGTGGGTGGATTATCAGTCTTCGAAAATTAAATGATTGCATTTTTCAAGATTAGTGAGTGATTCTGGGAACAGAACTAACTTAACTGCTCACTCTAAAAATGCATTTACCTCCCACAGGGAACCGATGTGAGGTTTGCCAATCAGAGAGGTTCCTGAATCTTCATTTTTATTTTTGAATTGGTTTAAAGTGAAAGGAAGAATCTCATGTTGTTGTTTTTTTTGTTTGTTTCTATCATTCTTCAAGCAACCATGGGATCAGTATGGTATGAAATAAGCAAATGAAGGCACATTTTAAGATTCTCAAATACACAGTGAAGACATGTATCCTACTTTCAAATCGCATGCTCCATAATCCATGTAGCATTCCTGATGCTGACAGGTTCCATGAGAACATTTCCCAAATGTTAACTGTTGCTTGTGTTTTTCACCACTACTTCATTACCCACGAGAAGCAATTAAGCTGATGAAAGCTTCACAATTTCTCCATCAGCGTGTGCCCAGAAAACGACAAAGCAGGGGTTCTCAACTCCAGTCCTCGGGACCCACTGCTCTGCACATTTTGTATGTGTCTCTTATCTGACACACTTCATGGATCTCTCCCCTTACGAGCCGATGATCTGAATCAGCTGTGTTAAATAAGAGAGATACACAGAGCAGTGGGTCCTGAGGACTGGGGTTGAGAACCACTGACATAAAGCACTAAATGTAGAACGTTCCACAGCACAGTTTTTGTAAACTGCTTGGTTAACTCTTGGGATACTCAGGCATATTCAGTAAAAAGGCATGCAGGATATAAAAACAAAACATTCGCTCATGAATGACTGGCCAAAAATATCCAACAGGGCTTGGAAAAATATGGGGGAAAATTTAGAAAATGACATTAAAGACGGAATTGCCCTAATCTGCCTCATAGGCAAGCCGAATTATGCATTTTTGTGATCGGATCAAATAAGATAAAAATATCTAAATGCTATCTAGATATAAATATCTGGATGTTACATAATGCTAGGTGATGAAAACATGCATGAACTTGCGTTTTAATACTTGTTCTGATTTGTCGATCAATGTTATGTAGTTGGTAACTATTATGCATAGAGAATTTTAACATTTTAATCGCATGCACCAATATGACTTTAATTCTGTGGATTAAAAGGTTTATGGCTTCAGCGCCTGTGATGCTTAATTGTATCCACAACAATGCATTACTATCCTCATTAATATATGCCACCTTTTACACCAGGTTGATTCACAAACCGAATGCGGAAGCATGGTGGTTAACAACATTGCTATTAGTTATACAAGTTGCTTCCAAGTTTACGAGAAGATGGAGAAGTGGGAATTTGGCAGCGAATGCTGGACTGAGCCAAGCAAAGACCCAAGCATCTGTTCTGGTGTCTCCGTTCCTGCTGAGGGAAGAATGTGGCTGTAGTTCTAGAGACGTATGACTAGCTTGGAGGCAAGGTCAAGCAACTGCTTGAGAAAGAGACGTCCAAAGGCCTTTTAGCTCTGAATGTGAAATTTGGCACAATGATGCTTTCAAATGGAAACAATAAATCCCTATGGGCTCATCTCACCAGACATGATCATTCACGTCACAAAAAGGTTTTGTTTTTACAAATAAAGCCCCAGCTCAAGCAGTTGTTTTGACTTTGGGGGGTGACAACCTAATAACAGAAAAGGAGGAGGATAGAAAAAGTGTAAAGAGACGCCTTTATTAATTCTTCTTATTATTCATTCTTATGTACTATTCATTAATAGTACTGTGTGTTAAAACAGGAAATCCTTCTATTTTAGTAATAAAGAGAAAAAGAGGAATGTGACATACCTGGTAAGGGTGTACTCCCTGAGTCCTGAGTGCAGGTTCATGGCAGAAAATGTACCTATACAACCCCTTAACCGCTTGTCCCGGCCAATTTTCCAAGTGACAAACAGTGGACTGTTGAAAAAGAGAAGAACATCTATTATAAACCAGCTTGAATGTAAATATAATTAAAATTATGAAAGCAAAAATACCCTATATAGGTTTTTGTATTTTATATTTATTAGATATGATACATAAAGAAATAGTTCACCTAAAAATAAAAATTCTGTCATTTACTGACTTTGAAGTAGTGAACCTGTATGAAATTAGAGGGAGATAATTTATATTGAACAAAGTATGTAACCAGGCTGTTTTGGGTCACCATTGATTTCCATGGTAAGAAACAAAATACTATGGCAGTGAATGGTGTCCCAAAACAGTCTGGTTACAAACTTTCTTCAAAATATGTGTTCAGAACAAGTTTGGAACTACTCGAGGGGGAGTAAATGATAGGTGAACTCTTCCTTTAAGTTCTATCACACAAGCAGTTTTCCTTAATGTAAGAGCGAGTATAACTGTTCAACATACAAGTATTTAATATTGAGAGAGTCGCATTTTAGGCACAATATTGTGTGTATTTTTACTCCGTTTTGCCAATGAAAATAGTTCCAAACAACTCAGGGAAACACTTAGGTCTTTTATTCCAGATTAATCTGTCTTTGAACTAATCGAGTGAGCCAATGATTCAGGGATTTATTCATATGCGTCACATTTTTGTGGAAATTTCTTATTCGTAGTTTGATTTAAATAAAATGTGTTTCAAGAACGAATGAGGCCTTTACGGGTTTACAACAACAAGGAGGTAAGTGATTAATGCTAAAAATTTTAATTCTGGGGTGGAGTAAACCTTTAAGGGTTCTAATATGTCAACAAAGTCTTTCCATCCTACAGTCTGTGGTACTCACAACCGTGAGCCCTTTGCCTCTCCAGTTCCAATCTTTCACTATCTGTCCTCTTCTCTCAGACTTCATCTGTTTCTCTACTGTTATCTGCTGAACTCAACCAACCCTGAGACATAGTATTGCAAGACAGCGATAAGAAGTCAAAAAACAAACACCTTATTTTAAGGACCACTTCTTACTACTAAATATTTGCTTATTAGCATGCATGTTACTAGCTTGATGTTTGTTTAGTAGCTTTTAATGTCTTAAAATTCTGTACATTTTGATGCAGCTCATTAACTTCTTAAAGTATGGATAAAATTTAAAAAAAGCACAATGTAGATGGTTGCTATCCAAGACTTCAAATCTTACCTTTAACATTAAAGTGGAGTTAATGAGAAAAAGATTAACAATATATGGCCTGCAGTTCCGGTCAATATTTAACTACCCCCTTTACAAAACATTTAGGCCACTGTTTAAAGCACCAGTTAAATATCAGTTGATCTTGATGGAAATTAAAGGACTAAGCCCTTTGGCCAGGAACAAACTGGCAACAGTCTTTTAATGTGCTGGAAAAATCGGGATTAAGTCTAACATTTACATGCGCACAAACACACAGAAAACTACTCAAACCAGTGTTTAGCCATTTACCACACAAAAAAAGAAACCACTTGAAATCTTAGGGGAAAAAATGTAAAATCCAAAGAATGGCAGCATGAATCCCTAAAAAGTATTTCTTTGGATGGAAAGAGGAGTTTTGTTGCATAAACACAATCCCACCTAACCATCTGCCATCCACACTTGGATTTTCAGTCACATTTTTGCCAGCATCAGACATTCTCTCATGACCCTTAAATCCAGGGACTGTGACAAAAGGTTGTATCAAAGCGGCTCTGAGCAGCACTTTTTCTGGTGCATCGCAAGCATTCACTCTGAGTTAGTGGGTGTAACAGAATTTAAAAAATATATATATAAAAATATTTTTTTTAAAAACATCAAGATTACTATTTTTTTCACGTTTGAAATCTATAAGAGTGTTTTATTGCAGATCATAAAGGCTTTTATTTGTAGTTGTGTACAAGGTGGAGGACTCTATGACAATAAAAAAAAAAAGTCCACCCTTTAAAAACTTTACTAAGATAACTAATAATTAAGTCAAGCATAAACACTAAGTTAAAGCAGGGTATTATATTTGAAAACAGCTGATGGAGATGTACCAGTAATCAAAGAACCGGCTTTACTGATGAGATGCTCATAATATATCGACTGATTCATATCACCCAGCCACAATATGGCTACCTTCAAACTAACTGTGTCTCTTTTGATAATTGTGCAATAATATGATAATATACTAAGTTAACAGACTTTTTTCAATGTTATTTGCAGACAAGTAATCTGCGTAACAGCCCGTGTTGGTGAAAATGATCACTACATGTTTGCTCTGGTAGCATTGAGCTTGTTTGTGAGTATCGTTTCGCACAATATTAGCTCTAGTTGACAGAACACCAAAAATCCTCACCTCATTGCACCCAGTTTTTGAATGTTTATTATCGCATTCATACTGTGGACTTGTTACAGTGTAACAAGTTGATCCCATAATTTGTGACAGGGAAAATAGAACCAAAAGAAAAGGTGGATAGCAACTGAATTGCTATTGTAAACATTTCAAAAGCTCTCACCCTGAGATTTTTTATAGCGTCAAATTCTACTCTCTGATTACTAGTTAGGAGCCAAGTACTCGAGGTGCAAAACGATTATACAAAGACGGTTATGGAAGAAACTGATATGGCGAAATAGTCTCACCTTCTAAATGAAAAGGCAATCGCTGATTGGTGAAGTCATTGTGTCACTGTTCTCACAGGACTCTGAGGCTAGACCAGATGTGCAGTCAGAAGTGTGTTGGGATTGTGTCCGCACATTGGCTGGTCTAGCCTGATAAATAAGCTTTTTAAATGCTATTTGTGCATAAAAAAACATCTTCAAGGGGCAGTTCATTTCTGATCTTGTTACTGATTTAAAAAAATTAATTTGAGAATTTAGTGATCCGTTGTTGAGATTCCAGGATCATTTATTTTATAGGACTCTGTCTCGTTTAAGCTGCCTGGAGGTATTGCAAATATGGCTGCCGGGTGAACAGACTTTTCTTGAGAGTGACTTTGCTGTGAAGTTACATTGTAACTGAAAATTTTCCCATATTGGCCATTTTGGGTTTCTGCCATTTTGAATATTAAAACAAAACTCATTGGCATACTGTTAGGAAACACAGTACCATGTCTCGGCACTATGCCCTGACGATACTCAAGACGTTTCAGGGCAGCACCACCTTGTGGTCACAAATGATAAAAATGCTAATAGCTTTTGATTTCTTTCATCATTTGTAAAGGATCTGTTCCTGAAAAGATGTCTTGAGTCAAGCTAAGAGCACCATGCATCCCTTACCTGTTAAATCCCATTCACACCAAGAAAGATAAAGAGGCATATAGCCATGCACTTTTTGGACAGAAACAAAAGGTCTGAGAGTTTTTTCATAGGGATCAGCATAAAAGAAGTTGTCAGACTGAAGCCACTGCTGTCGTGGAAACAACAAGAACTGAGGATCAGTGACAGTTACTCAGAAACATATACCTTCTGTGCATATTTAATCTCTTAGCATTATCCGTTACACACAATAAACACAAATGGCAGGTTCTCAACTCTGGCCCTCGGGGTCCACTTTCCTACAAAGTTTAACCCTTACCTTCATCAGCAGCCTATTTAGTCTTTTTTTTTTTTTTTGCGCTAATCAAATCAGTTTGAATGATCTTTTAAAATTAAAGTTTGTCTTCAAAATGGAGGACACTTTATATGTTGTGTTGTTTGGACAAAAAAAAAACGGGTTTGAAAACATGTACTTTATATTACACACTTTCTCGCAAGCAGGTGTGGGAATTGGAAAGTTGCATACATGGCTATTTCTACAGAGTTTTTTTCTGTAGAAATGTTGTAAAATACTCTTTGACTATGTTTGCTAGCTGCAGAGATAACATTAAAAAACACAAAATAAACCATTCAGTTCGGCCACACTTTATGTAATGATATTCTACCATCCGATAACTTTGATTGCCAAAATGTTTAAGGTTTGTTTTAAACTTAATTGGCCTTAAACCAACCTCTTCTGTTATGCCTGAGCTGTAATTTTCACTGTTCTTATCGATCTGAATTTGAAATGAATTCATGAAGCGTTTAGGTTCAAGGTGGAGGTGAGCGTTTTATGGTCCTTGCAAGAATGATAACTGCATAATGTCAGGAAGCAATAAAATACTTCAAGGTCCAGTATTACCTACCTATTGTGGCTGTATCACGTGGGATGGAGATTTTTATACATTGCAGGCAAGATAACCCCAATTATAAGGGTCAATATCATTATAAAATATTACATCGGTTTAAAGGGGGAACATCGTCAATGGCATATTTAACAAAAACAGATATATCGCAATATCTTTTTGGGAATGAAATTGTATTCATTTTATTTTTAGGGATTCTTTTTTTCCCCCAATGATATCTAAACATGATGTTTAGCACATGCACTCCTTTCTGTGAAGACCTTTTTTTTTTTATTATTAACGGTAATACCGTGTACCGGGGTAAAATAGGGAGGCGGTATGACGTATCAAAATTACCGCCCAAGCCTACAATACATACAAGTAATTTCTTTCTCTGCTTTTGTCATATTGCTGTATGATATCTTGTGTTTACAGTATACTCTGTAAGTGTTGAGGCAATAAAGAAATACGGGCATCCAATTATATTGTGTGTGGTTGGTGTTATTTTATTGAAAATATAAATATTCTTAACTAATCTTTTACATTAACTTAGTTACAGTAGCTTAAAATTCAATTAGTTAGGTTTACAAATACAATTTCATATTTGTATTGTACATTAACAACTAATCTGTGATTGACTACATAATGTTTGGTAATAAACTAGAAATTATATGCAAACACACACACCCATATATATATATATATTTATATATTAACTAAGCATTATATAATGGTTGTTCATTGATGATCAATTAAGTTATTGTACAGCGCTACTTTTTTGCTTATCTTTGCAGTTAATTATATTGTTTGTAAGCTGGAAGGCAAATTGTTGGCTCTTATGACAAATTTCTATCAAATGTATTATTTGTAAAACATTTGTAAAACAATGTTACATTCGCACTTGTGAACATGACAGTGGTCCATAAATGGATAACACCACTATGTTAACAAAACACTGTAATATTTTTTTGTATACATTGTCTAAATATATGCATGTAAGTGTGTGCGCACAGTCCAAATAGGGGCAGTGTTACTATAAGCAGAGGAAGGAACTGCAGAGAAGACATTCATTCATTGCCTTGTTCGACGAACCCTGACTAACCGGATAAGATAAAGATCCCTTTAACGCTCTTATGACCCAGCACTGAAACGGTAGCTCGAGTAAATCGCTTTGTTTGTCCGTGCAAATACATAATCATTTACAACACACCAGTTGTCATTGAGAAAGCTCACCTCGAAATGTCCTAGATAACAAAGATTCGGTGTTCGGGCAAGCGTCAAAACAGCAGGATATTAATCCGTTGTATTTTTAACACTTAATATGAAAAACATATTCCGTGTCCTGATATCACTTTTAGTTACTGTATTACCTACACATAACCATGTGCCTGCAAATTAAATGTACAAATGTGTAAGAGCTTTCGGATAAAATATATGTGGGAAAAGTAAACAACTCTTGGGCTTTGTTAGCTTACTAACGTTAGCTCACTTCAGCTAACCATTGAAAGCGGCATCAGATTGAATCAAAAATAAATACCACTCAGTGTTTTTAGAAAAACATCTAACTGAATGTAAAAGGAAAGAGAGCTGAGAGTTAAAGAAAAAAAGGCAAATATTCAGTGAATGAGAATCGTGTTTGTTGGCTAGCGTTGGTTAGCATGTTAGCATGCAGAGAAGCTTGAATGAAGAAGAGCAGGCTAACACCCATTTAATCTCTTTCAGAGCGAAAAAAACACACCGCAGCTTTACATCAATTAACGAGCGCATTAATGATGGATTAAGCTTACTCTCAGTCTTCGAAATTATACATTTAAAAAACTTTTATGTACACATTATATTTTTTTAATCGAATATTTATACGTCTACAGAAATTAAGCAATTAATAAAAGTACATACAACTCTATTTGAGAGCATTTATGTAACGTTTTATTTTACAGAAATTTTTAGTTTGGAAAAACGACATGTATTTCTTTTTTTCAAATCGAGAGGGCTTGGATTAGCTAGGTTAGCGAGAATACTATTAATTGCTGCATTTGATGTGGACACAAAAACAAAGTCATTATCGTGACAACGGCAGCATTAATGTTAGACCGAAACGAGCAAAACTTCGCCCGTGATCACGAACACCAAACTTCACGGTTCGAGGACAGCGAACAGGAAACACACCGTCTGTTGCTGTAGCAAATCGGGTCAAAATAGCCATCTTGCTACTTACTAGGGGTCGTTTGTAAACCTGGGTGTTCGAGGAGGCTGGTATCCGTATAGATGGCAATAAAGCACGTCGAAGCAAAAGCAACACATCTCCGCCGAAACGACCATTTTCCTGGCTCCGGAGCCGGGGCCGGGGCTGAGAGTCGGGGAGAGGCCGGTGGAGTTGTAGCCTCCTGGAGTTGGGGACAGAGCATTGGTGTTGTTGCTGCTGCTGCTGCTGCTACTACTACTACCCCCCGGACCCCCCAGGCCGTTCACCCGATTCACGTTCCCGGCCACAACAGTCGAGGACGACCCGATCCCCAATTCCGATCCACAATGTCCTGTCCCGGCTACTCCGCTGCCCGCCCCGCCGGGACCCCCAGCCCCGGGGGATCCCGACAACTTCTGCTTCTTCACCCCGCAGCACCCTGCCGCCATCTTCGAACAATCTGCACCGACACACCGCTTCCGACCCATCACCGTCACCGCGGGAAGGGCGGGCCGAAACGCAGACCACACGTAGAAATCCCACTGCGTCAGCACGTACGACGGACAATGCTCCACCTTCCCTCGCTTTGACGGACGTAATAACCAAGAGGAGCTTACGTTATATCTCTCCGAGGGGAGAGACTGCAATGTCACCCGATACTTTGCCTTCGAAAAGACGTAGCGTACGCTGCAGCCTTACGTAATGTTCTTAGGGAGACAAATTAAAGGCTTCGACGGACCCAATGCGCGAGCTTTGCTAGAGTAGCAGCCCCTCCTTGGGATGCGCTGTGCCAACTGCAACGATGCACGCAGGATTCTGTCAAAGCAGGCACGCGTCCATCCATACATGAAACGACAGTCAGGCTAGGCAAATATATGGCCTGTAGAGTCAGGTCTCCCTGTGAGGGAGCGGGGACCTCGAGTACGCAGGACCCATACACGCCTCGCCCGAGAAGCGACGCAGTCTGAGCGGCTTTCAGTCGACGATGCGGTTCGGCTGGGTGCGTGATAGCACCATAGCCACACGACCTGCTTTAATGCAAGCCCGCCGCGTAAACCTAGCCCAAAAGTTTTCGTTCGACGGATCGGAGCGCTGTCATCCGATTATTTGGGTGCATTTTGGCGCGGCATGATAGCATGGCCTCCGTCAGACGCGGATTCCCCCGGTCACGCTGAGTGCTGCGCTCGCGGCTGCTAACATTAGCTCGGTTGCGGTGGAGAAAATATCCTATGCGATCATCTGAAGCGCTCAGACTAGTATTCTCTACTTTCACGCCGGAGTACAGAGCCCAGGACGTAGTTTACGACAGATTCCTGCGTGTCATACGCATTGCTCCCTATTCACGAACTACGCTATCACGGCGCCGTTTCTCCGCCGAGGGACGCAGACATCCCGCATTTGTTATTCGCATAAATCCGTTTATGGTCTCGTCATCCTTGGTTCAAGTCTTCGACCCGATGGAGAAAGAACGGAGCTGTATGAGAGCTCTGTGACCGAACAGCGTAGGCTATAGTCACCGCACAAACCGAAGTGATGTAGAGTCTGCACTCTTTCTTTTTTTTCTTTTTACATCTCCAAACTCACCAGACAATAGGAATGCCCTCACGCTGTCTAAACGCATACACCCACGTAAATGGAAACCCTTTTTCCCCGAAAAAAAGGAATTAAATAGCACTTCAAAATGTTTATATTGTTTCTAGAACATTTGTGACCCCACAACCAGTCATATAAGGTTTTTTTTTACTAAGGTTTATACATAATCTGAAAGCTGATTAAGTTGATGTATGGTTTGATATTTGAATGTTTAAAATTGTCGAGATTAAGTCCTTACCAATACATTTTACTAATCAAAAATTAAGTGTTTATATATTTATGGTAGGAAATGTACAACATACCTTCACAGAACATGATCTTTACTTATTACCCTAATGATTTTTGACGATTTTATTATTGGCTATTGCTGCTATAATATACATGTTACATAAGACATGTATTGCCTCTTTTGTGCATATTTATTTTTTTGGTGTGGCCATCAAACACCTGGCAGAAAATATTTATCAAAACAAACACGAAGTGTTTTGTGCATTGGAACCTATTAAAAATTGCATGGCATGCTGTTATTTAACATTGAAGCTAAATAGTTCTTCCAAATATATAAGCAAAAATTTGTCATCCCTGTTTATTACATTGATTATATTATGAAAGTGGCAGTGAAAAGCAGAATGTGTTCTCTGTGATCACAACATTCTATGTAGACCATTTATAAATAAATGCATTGATTATAATTACTGCTAGAGCAAAGAAAAACGTTTCACAGATAATTTAAAGACAATGCTATCTCTTTAAGACTGTGTTGTGTCGTATGAAAGCATCAAAGCACAAACAAAACAAACTGTAGGCTACTAATGAAACTAAACTATCTGACATGTTTTAAAAATGCTGATGAGGTTACAAAGATAGCACTAAAAACATTATGCAGACGTCCTTCCATCACAGGAGTCATTTCTTTGATGACAGTGTTCTTTTGTCAAGCTGAAAATCAGAAAACACACACAGCCATGAATTAGTACAGAAACGTGATTTTGTTTGTTTTAGTATTAAATAAAAAAAATAAGCAAATATTTTAAATGAAAGAAAGACTCATTTTATTATTCAAGATTCATCTAAATTTTCCTTACTTGGCTATTCACAAAAGTTTTAAAATAAAGAAAACATGTTTCAAAAAAATATATTTCTGTTTAAGAAAATTACAGTTTATAACTTATAAGGTATTATTAAATATTTCATGATCATTCAAAATTAATACCCACTGTATGTATAAACTAATAATCTGTTAAGTACTATAATATATGCTTAGTAATCAAGTGTATTGTTTGTGTCTAAACATAACTAGAAACTATGATCTTGCAATAATTTTATTTTTATAAAAAAATGTAATATGCAGCTACAACAATTTAGCTACATGCTGATATGGCTGTTTAATAACCAACATATATTTAGCACTACTCTCGTTGCTGTGTGTTTTACTGGTCATTATAGCTTATTTATTTATGTTTTGCTTCAAGACATTATCAAACACCCAATGTTTGGAAGTTTTGCTTTTTTAAAATGTTGAATTTAAAAAGTGTATTCCAGTATTATTTTATGACATTCATGTATAAGTAAATGTTTAAAAAAGCGAATATGGAATTTAACCCAATAAAAAAATTAAATAAAGTAAAACAAAAAAACACAAGGACACCAACTGCATTCAGGGAAACTCTTTCTTGTATTCAGGCAGTCTTTACTGAAACTCATTCTACAAGGAGAGAAAGATTGCAGATTTTTTTTCTTTTTTTTTATAAATATGATAACTGGTATCTGGTTATGATCGCTACTGAGGTGTTTTTCATGATATCTAACTCCAAATATTGCATAGCTGCCTATTATCTAAAAATAAAAATTAACTACAGTATAACGCGTTTTTGAAAATACAACTACTGGCCAGATTTCTGAGAAGTAAACTAATGTGTTAGAATTCCAAAAACTGAAATGAATGGACTTCAGACTCTTCATGCTTACCTGCACTTCAAACACTACAAAATTGGTGACGTTGATTTTTTCTTTATAAATGAAAGTTGACTGTAGTTGATTCATTTATTCCTGCCTAGTCCTGGTGAGCCTTCGATACCCTATGATGTTGGGCTAAAGATATTCAGTAATTATTTACTGGTCGTTAAACATCTAGAAATGAATGGAAGCTGCTGAATGGAAGAGAGCTCTATTTCTTCATTGTTTGGGCACAGAAGGTCAGAAATGATTTTATACTTTGCCGAATCAAAGAGAGACAATGAAAAAGCTATTAAAGGGGTCATCCGGTGCCACATGCACTTTTACAAGCAGTTTGGACTGAAATGTGTGTTGGGAGTTTGAGTACACGACCATCCTACAATGATAAAGATCCACCCAGTAGTTTTCTTTTAATGTAATAATAATAAGTTGCCCCTTCTAAAATCAAGCCATCCTCAAATGCATGTTGGTGTGGCGTCACACAGACAGAGGCCACTCCCAGAATAGTTGATTGACAGCAGCGTGTCACACAGACTGAACTGGTGTCTTACGGAGGATTAACCCTTATGGTGCGTTCACACCGGACGCGAATTGCGTGAATAAATGTAATAATAATAAGTTGCCCCTTCTAAAATCAAGCCATCCTTAAATGCATGTCGGTGTGGCGTCACACAGACAGAGGCCACTCCCAGAATAGTTGATTGACAGCAGCGTGTCACACAGACTGAACTGGTG
>JAUCMT010000051.1:14323775-14342545 GCA_032357475.1 Enteromius thamalakanensis
TTGATTTATAAGCATATCTAAATATACAAAGGAGATTTAAAGGCTCAGTTATCTTCCTAACATAACACATAAACAAACACACAAAAATGAGATACAGAACTATTCATTTGAACATGCAAAAAAATATAAAACTGTGCACTTATTTTTTTTAGTTTTCTATGAAACTGAAGTTTTGTTTTTCACTTAGTTGACCTATTACATTTTTTTCCGCTTGAAAAAATATTTCCGTGTTCTGTATCCCTCTGTGTTGTGTTTGTTTAGAATATAAATTAGCTTTAAATCTGCTTTATAAATGCTTTACAAGCTATAACTAGTCCTCACTTTAGATGAGCTCACAAAAACAGACGGCTGGCAACTACTAAATGTTTCATAACCACCCGACTTAATCATGAATTACAGCAGAAACATGTGTTTATAAAGCATTTATTAACACATTGAACAACTATTCTTGTGTTTAAATAATATGATTTATTAATAATAATTAATACGTTTACATAATTTATTAATCAGTTACTTCTAAATGGTCTTATTAAACACTGACAACTCTTAAATAAATGGTTTGTAAATAATGTAATAATAAAAAAAAAATGATAAACTAATCATTAATAAAGTATAAAAATACAATTATTAAACATTACATATATACACTAGAACATGGCATTTGTAGATGCACTTGTAAATTGTTTACTAATGCATAATAAAGTTTGAACAATGGTTAATAAAGCATGAAATAAATGCTTACTAATGCTTGACTAATCATTGATAGTGTGCAGTTATTATAAAGTGTTACCCAGTTATTTTTGACCGTATATTTGAGGTCAATTTTAAAGGAATAATTCTTCCAAAAATGAAAATTTGTTACATTTTCTCACCCTCGAGTCATTCAAGATGAAGAGTTTGTTTCTTCATGAGAATAGATTTACTGAAATCTGGCGTTCCATGTCTTGATCACCAATCAATCTCTTTTTGTCGCCTGGTTTCAGAAATCCACCACATATTTGTTAATAAAAGTTATGACTTCTGTGCATATTTCTCTTCTAATTTAGAAGAGACATTTTTTTCCCCTGGAGAATAATGACACGGACTAGAGGGCTCTTTGGAATTTAATTCTGACAGCACCCATTAACTGCAGAAGATCCATTGGTTAGCAAGTGATGGAATATGAATTGTTTCAATAAGAAACAAACTTGTCCACTTGGATGGCCAGACTGTGATTACATCTTAAGAAAGTTTTTGGATGAACTATTTCATTTAAGGCATTTTTTTTTAGCAAAATGCAAACCTTTCAGAGAGAAAAAAAAGACAAAGACCAATAACAAAATTTCTATAAACGTAGTGTTTATGATGGTTTCTATAACCAACAGCTCAAATCACATCATTAAAGAAAAAATATCCAAAAATTTCCAAAGTCTTGTGCACATATATGTTTGCACTTAGTTTTAAAGCTACGTTCTTTGAAAAAACTTAGTTCTTTGCTGTTTTCCAAGACAGCAGCCACTGATTTTATCCATCTGGATTATAAAAAGTAAAGGGAGGCTGGTCAAAAAGAATGTGTATGTAATACATATTACATCTGGATAACGAGTATGCAAACACACAATCATTTTGACTTGTCAACTGTGCACCGTACAGTCGCATATGCATATCATTCCATTTTTTTTTCTTCTAGGTAAGCAACACATTTTTCAACTTAAAGGTGCCGTGTGTAATATTTAGGAGGATCTACTGATAGAAATGCAATATAATATATGTAACTATGTTTTCAAAGATGTATAAAGACCTTATTAACATAGAATTAATTCTTTATATCTACACACACAGAGGGTCTCGAAAATAGTATTTGCAATTACATAGCGATTTATTGAATAATTAGGTCAATATAATTCCTTAATTGACATTTTTGAAAGAAAACATTTTTCTCTCAGAGTACGACATCTTAATCCTGTATAAGCCACCGTAGCATACAATTCACAATTGCGAGTCATAAAGTCAAATATATATATATATATATATATATAAAAAAAATATATATGTTCTCAGAATTGCAACTTTATATCTTACAATTCTGGCTTTTTAACTTGCAATAGGTAGTTTGTATCATGCAATTCTGAGAAAAGAGTCAGGAAAAGTTGCAATAATAACTTTTATTTATGTATATATATATATATATAAAACAGAAAGTAAAAAGGGTAAATTTTTAGTTCATAACAGCCATAAACAAGGCCTTATTGTTAAATTCTTAGATTTTTTCCTCTCTGTATCTAAGCATTGGGAATTAATTTCTGCTTTTTTTAGATATCAAATTCACACTGGCCTCCAGCACTCCATCATCAGACCACGTCAACCCAGCTGTCTCCCTCTGGATGTGGTCACACTCCCACAACGCTTACAGGAAGCCGGTTACTCCACTCACATGGTGGGGAAGTGGCATTTGGGCTTCTATCGAAAAGACTGTTTGCCCACACGGCGCGGCTTTCACACCTACTTCGGTTCCTTGACCGGCAGCGTGGACTATTACACGTACAGCTCATGCGACGGCAAGTCATTGTGTGGCTTTGACCTCCACGAAGGTGAGTCAGTGGCATGGGGCAAAGGGGGGAAGTACTCAACTCACCTCTACACCCAGAGAGTGCGCAAAATCTTAGCAGCGCACGACTCCAGTCAGCCTCTTTTTATCTTCCTTTCCCTTCAGGCGGTGCACACACCTCTAAAGCCACCCAAAGAATACATCTATCCGTACCGTCGCATGGGCAACGTTCCTCGCAGGAAATACGCAGCCATGGTTTCTATCGTTGACGAGGCGGTACGGAACATAACTTACGCACTGCGCAAGTATGGTTTCTATCGTAATAGCGTTGTCGTCTTCTCCACTGACAATGGAGCTCAGCCATTAACAGGGGGCAGTAACTGGCCCTTACGAGGGAGCAAGGGAACATACTGGGAAGGTGGCGTTAGAGGAGTTGGTTTTGTGCACAGTCCCTTAATACGCCATCGAAGAAGGGTCAGCAGAGCCCTTATACACATCACTGACTGGTATCCAACCCTCGTTGGACTTGCTGGGGGCAATGTGTCGCAGCATCAGGGCTTAGACGGGTTTGATGTCTGGCCTAGCATCAGCGAAGGAAAGGAGTCCCCACGACTGGAAATTCTCCACAACATCGACCCTCTTCATCGGCACAGTCGGGGCTCGTTCAAGGATGGATACGGATTGTGGGACACCTCCGTGCAAGCGGCCATTAGAGCGGGCGACTGGAAGCTCTTGACGGGTGACCCTGGTCACGGGGATTGGGTGCCGCCTCAGGTGCTCACAAACTTCCCGAGCAGCTGGTGGCACCTGGAGCGACAGATTGAGAAAAGGAAATCAGTTTGGCTCTTCAATGTGACAGGAGACCCTTGCGAACGCCATGACCTGGCAACACGCAGGCCTGACGTCGTCAAGGAGCTGCTAGCACGGCTAGCGGTTTACAATCGCACGGCCATACCGGTTCGTTACCCGCCAGACGATGCCCGCGCTAACCCCAGTTTGAATGGAGGCGCGTGGAGGCCTTGGGTGGGCGATGACGAACAGGAGGAAAACTGGGATGGCGTTTATTACAAGAGAGGGAAAAATCGCAAAAAGAAGAAATGCAGGCTCTGCAAATTGCAGTCGTTCTTCAAGAAGTTACATTTAAAGATCATGTCAAAACAAATATAGGATTCTTCTGCTTTTGGGTATCGCTCACAATAATAAGCCTAACTGCTGACCATGTTTAAGAAGGAATGATACACCCATCCTAGATGTACATGACTTTCTTTCCTCAGGCAAAGAAAAAAGGTTTTTGAGGAAAACTTGCTCACCAAAGACTATTTTCAACAGTCCTCCAAAACACACTGAGTCAGCTTTAGTGTAATCAGTCAGTGCAATAAGGACTGATATATATATATATATATATATATTACTTGGTGTCCGTTTTTAAAGCTGAATTTTCTGTAATATTTATAATGTCTAAAAACACAAATATCTCTTTGAGCATATTAAACCTGCATGTATACTACAATTGTACCAGTGAAGGTAACTGTTTTTATAATTGTACTGTTTTATAAGGTTTTAAAAGGTCAAGTTGATGCAATGTTGCAACAAGTTTTCTTAACTGTGAAACAATATTACAGCTACAGACCTCTGATATTTCAACTGTTTTTGCATCCTATTTGTGTCAGACTGTATAATGCAGAATTCAGATGCCTGAGACATCGCTACAATTCAACACAAGCTGTTTGTTTAAGCAGACTGGATCCCTGGCATTGCTGGATGGACGATGAGGTTTTGGGGTCAGGCCCAATACTGTTTAGTGACTCTCTTTTCCAGAAACCACCCTCTGCTCTCTGAAGGGTGGGATGGTAATAGACAGAAAAACCGACTGCAAAAGTTTTCATATTATATGTCATTTGTTTTACATTTGAATACACAATTTGGAAATATGGCTCGTTGTACTTCACACAGAAACATGGCCTCATGGGTGTTCAGTACTTTGCATAACTAGAGAGTAATACTGCCCCCTTGTGAAAAAGATGTGCGTTTTTGCATATCTTTAAAAAGACGTATTACACTGAATGTAGTGCTTTAAGGCAATTGTTGAAATGTAAAGTGCTTTAGGAGGGCTACATACTTTGGCTAATAGTATCTCAGCGTACTAATTAATGCTTTAATGTCATTTCTGTTACAGCTTAAAATAAAGGGTTAACTCTAAATATTGTAATTACATAATAATGAAGTTGCAATTTAATAAATATATTAACTTTGAACGTAATACCAAGTAACACAACAGAAAAAAGTAATAGTAAAAAACAAGTGTTGCCTAATTGAAGCATGAACATGGTTACGACATAATGATTTAGAGTATATACCTTAAAGTAAAATGTATAATTTAATGTGATTACAAAGTGCACATTCAGTACAATTAAATGCACGTCTCTTTGCGTTCGTTCTTTATCACTTATATGATACTGCAGTGGTAAATTCATTCATGCTTCACAAAACAATACGATTTTTGTTTTGTTTTTTTGTATAGCATGCCTCCTCCTCCTGCTTCTCACATCACAGAAGGACAGTCTTATCATTCATAACTCAAACTATTATCCGTTATGTCGTTATTCAAACAATTTCTGGTCCCCATTGACTTCCATAATATTTCCATAACATATGAAAGTCAGTGGGAACAATTCAAACGTGTGTGTTTGAGTGTGTGTAAAGGGCTACGAAAACGCATTTGCATAGGCTATATCATATACCCAAACACAAACTAAATACAAATGAGTAAAGTCTGCTTTATTTGCAAATTTTATTTATCATAGTCTATATTTTGCAGCTTATTTAGACCTACTTATTGTGCAGTTATTTTGACCTGACTAAAATAAATAGCACAATGTAAGTGGATGAAGCCCCAGAAGAGGAATAAAGCCTGTCATAGCATCAGAGCAGCATGTCCAGGTGTGATTTCGCGCTTGTCCTGCAGGTGACTCATGAGACTGTCAGCAAGGCACTGAATCTGAAAAACTTTCAATCGCCACTAACGTAACGATTTTTCATTTAGCCTATTTGATGTATTTATTTTTATTTTTTGGAAACAGTCTGTAATTCTAAAATAATTCCTTTCTATTGTACGACCTCCTATAAGCACACGGTTTGGTGCAAACACAGCCTTGCATATTATTTAGTCGAAATTAAAATACAAATGCGACCTAGATGCATTAGCACATTTAAGTAAAGGTTACTACATTACATTTGAAATATTCACTAGCCAATAGTGACGACATTATTGTAGCTATTTTATAAAAACAAGTTGCAATTACTATCTGTTTCTGTCTGTTATCCGCTATCTAGGATACAGAAAGCAAGTTCAATGTAGACATTTCGCTTTTTAAAGCTTTTATTTAGTTGCTAAAGTAAATTACTGATGGTAAGAAGAAGATAAAATCAAGTGCAGCATAGTTTTTTTTGTTTGTTTGTTTTTTTCATCCCTATCAATTTTACCTCGTATTGTCGGAATGCAAGCACTAAGCGCTAGGAATAAAGTCAAATGTTTTGTAAAGTGCACGTATAAATTTTATTTGATACTTTTGCATCAGCACTGTGTTAACAAGGGCAAAGAGCTCTCTGTCCTGAGTCCATTGCTTTTCCCAGCATTATTACCAACCATCGTTACACATGAAAGTGCATATAAATAGGACGCCAGGTAAAAACAAAAACTTTCAAAATTTCAATCAAAAATTGACTTTGGGTGGTTGAGAAGTAGATATGTACGCGAAAGCTGTGTATCTAAATGTGCACGAAACAAATTTCGTATCATATGCACGTGAAAATGGCGTATTACATGCACGCCTAACAAGTGCGTTTCAAATGCACGCCAAAGTCAATTTTATTTGGCGTACTATTTATACGCAATTTAATGAGACCGGTCTCGTGCGCTTTTCCGTCCAAACACTCTTTGAGCGCTTAAAGCGGGACAAGTGCTTTCACTGTAAAAATACATACAGTATATACAGAACTATTTAATTAACATCAAAATACATAGGGCCTATTTGTTAATATATTTTTTTATATTAATAAAATGTGATTAGATCATAGAAATCACCTCATAGAGATCATAGAGTCCATGAAGATAATCTCTCACGCGCGCGCTCTCTCTTTCTTTCCCGAAAGCTCTTCCCATTTCAATCACAAGGAAGTCACACTTGGATGTGAAATGTGACCCCACACATCTAAATCCTCTCAGGTCGCTTTGAAACCCTTTTCTCCTTCTGAACTGACCAAAATCGTTTGCATTATCCTGTTTCCTCGAAATCCTAATAATAAAGTGTGGTAATATATTTAAAGTGAAGAGGAAAAGCATAAACTAGCATTTCAAGTCAAACTATAAACTAACATTTCTCCTATGTAAGAAATGACTAAATCCTGATAGTGTGCCTAACTCTGTTTAAGATATAGGTCAGTAAAGATTGAATACAATAAAAATAGGATGTAAACCACATAAAATGTAAGAAAGTAGCCTATATTCCATGTTGTTATCTTATCAATAAGCAACCGTTTTCTAGTCGAAGAGTGAAATAAAAGCTAATCCGATTATAAATGTATTAGTCCACAAACACACACTTGTTACTCTTTACAACATGAACAATCATAAATACTATTGAACAGCAGCTCATACAATCTAAATTAGCCAGAGACCAGCACGACGCAGCGACGTCACACATGTTTCTCATGCTACATCACATTTCTCCAGGTGTCAAATGTTTTATATTAGACCACGTTTATAAAAGCGTGGTCTAATAGACAGCTCTACATTTTATGGTCGTGTGTTTTAGATGTTTTCATATCATAAAGGCTGATATGAGACATCCTGAAATAATTTGTTATATTTGTTTTATCTTCTTCTGGAGAACTCTCTAATGCTTGGAAAGTCCAGCTAAAATAAAACTTCCTGAACTTTCGTGCAGAAGACAGTAATACTTAAAGCACAGCCATAATTACTGTCACAAATTTAGCAACACATTTCAATTGGATTATATATATATATGTGTGTGTATGTGTGTGTTTAGGTTAAATATATATAAAAATCAGTCTCTTTCATTTCCCCTCAGCTGTTACGCATGTACAGATCACAGAAATATATAGGCTATAACAATTACATTTACGTTTAATGGCATTCCTGGTATTAATAATATTTAAAATGTGACTGCATAATCTATCTAAAAATGTGCGTTTAAAACATGCATCACCGTATCGACTGTCTTGTTCGCACTGACATTGTTCTTTGTTATCAACTGATCATCGAATGCCGTGTGCTTGTGTGCTTAAACATTATAGTTTGCAATAATAATGTTTTGTTAAATTAATGCTAAAAACTGGTAGTTTCGTGTTCCATCATATCATAATAATACAGTAACACTATATTACGCAGAATATAGAATATTTTACAGTTCATGTCATTAAATCATAAAATAATATACAAATGCTTGTTAATTAATCTTTTATTATTATGAATATTATTTAAAATACAATTAAAACGTGTTAAAGTTCATGATAATTAGCGCATGCCTTTTTTTCAATTAAAATGTATTCAATTCATTTTAGCCTTGAAATAGCTATAATCGAATCAAATATGATGCTCCGCGCAAGTAATTTGGGGAATTCCCGCTTCAAGCTGACATATATGTCAGAAATATATATAATGACCTAATTTTCCCTAATATTAGCTAAATGATTCCTTCTTAAATAAAGTAGGCTTATTCTGTATTTTATCCGCAAGTAATGAGCTGAATCATATTTTGCTTTTCTTACAACAGTTAATGAATACGTGTTTTTTTATTTTAAACGTCATGGCAGTTTTACACTTTCCTACGTATTAACGCGTTTAGAGTGCATAGGTCCACACTCTGAATGGCATTCACTCGTGGACCGCTCTGAACTGAAACATCACCAGGGCAGTTTCGATACCGTGGGAGGGTGATCTTCGTGATCATAAAAGTGACGTCAACATCGCAACCTTTAGCAGCCACCGAGGCTGAAGGGTTCAGAGAATCCGGCCAGGTAGAGGAGCCGTCAGGTTATAGGGAAACCTGGGTCTAGGGAGCCAAGATCAATTGTTTGGGTGCATATTATGCACTGGAGTCATCAGGTGGAAAAATGTACGTGAGTTATCTCTTGGAGAAGGACAGCATGTACCCGAATTCCGTAAGACACTCCAGCCTAAACTTGAACCATCAGAATTTTGTCCCCGCACCTCCTCAGTATCCAGACTTCACAGGATACCATCATGTCCCTGGAATTACCAACGACCCTCATCACAGCCAACCGGGAGCCTGGAATCCCGCGTACCCTCCTCCGCGAGAGGACTGGACACCTTACGGGCCTGGAACCGGAGCTTCGACCTCGAGCACTGGGCAGCTGGGCTTCAGTCCTCCGGAGTTTTCGTCTGTTCAAGCGCCTGGCCTTCTTCCATCCTCCATAAACACATCAGTCGGTCAGCTGTCGCCCAACTCTCAGAGACGGAACCCCTACGACTGGATGCGTCGGAGCGCGCCGCCGTCAAACTCAGGTGCGCTTTGTAAATCCATGAATGGAATTATTGTATTTTGTCAAATATAACATCATAATTAATATAGAACATGTTATCTCGATCGCAAAAAAGGTACATTTTAAAAAGGTAAATAATAATAATGAAAGAAAGAAATTAAAGGCCCGCTCGGAACATGTAACAGAAAAATACTGCTAAACTCGGCCCGCTAAAGTTCAGAAGCAAACTCTTCTGTATTCACTTGTTTGTCATGCTAATATAGCGATTTGTGTGAGTTTCTTTGCTTTGATGTCACTCTTTGTTCTTTTTTGTCCGGATGCCGAGAAGTTGTTGAATACACGGATGCGCGTGTAATTAACATTTAGTAGCTACTAAAACAGCAGAAAGGAAGAACAAACTGAAAAATGTATAGAAAATAAATAAATAAATAAATAAAAAGATGTATTTATAGGGGTATGTCTTTAAGAAAACAACACAATATGTAGGCTAACGGGGAAAAAGTCAATTCAAAGGACTAGAGGAAATGGCACTGAAAGCCTGCTGTTAAAACATTAATTCTATTATATCCCACTCACTTATTATGAAAACTGAATAAAAATACGAAACGAATATATAATGCTTACAACAATTTTTGCGCCCAATTTTAAGCGATTTGGAATTATTGCAATTACTGCATGTTCTAAAAAAATAACTAAATAAACATAGCACATTGATATAAGGCATTTTATCTTTGTCAGATCCTCTCTATTTGGACCGGATCAGGGAGCAACAATTAACTCTCAATTCCTCGTCATATGTAGGCCATACCATGACATCACAGGCAAGCTGGAGAAAAGTTATAAATCTGGTTAGGCCCATTTTTGTGCAAACACTTTCACACTTAGTTTTATAAGGTCTAATACAAATATGCATATGCCATAAATTACGATCTTGAGGTCATTTCTCAAAACAGTAGTTTTAATTGCTGCACATTAACATACAACTCAGTAGCCAGCCCAAATGAGGCTATTAGCTCACTGTCCCTACTATTTTAAAATTCTAACCACTTAGATGTGTTTTATATAACACATTAAATACCTGGCTTTTTAAATGGAGATTTGTGAGAGCTGCTTGGCCGGGTTAATGATACCAAGAGATTATGGCCTCTGGTGAGATTTTCAGTGAAGATGCTATGGTTGAGAAGCCTAATTATCTGGAGTTCCTCCCTCTGGGGCTGTTGCCCTAGACAGGCGCTGTCCTTCCCTTTGCCGCTCATGTTTTAATATTTAACCTGGTAGCCACTTATGTCCCCTCTTGCCGCTGACAGGGTAAACGAAGTTTGAAATATAGAGACACGATTCCAAAGACATTTATAACATAGACATCTTGGTGTTTTATATATGTGTGCTCTTAACGATTGGCTTGATTAAGGAAGCAAACACTGTGTCCCCATAGTTAGTTTTTAATTGACAAGATAAACACAATGACATTAACTAAAAAAATACTCTTTAGTCATTACAATTAGTCATATTTTTCTGTTGGGCCTACGTTTAGTGAGTAAAAACAAACTTGAAAGGAACCAGATTTACACCAAATACATTTATGCAATTTATTACATATATACCAATTCAATTTTTATTTTTTTTTATTTTTAACAAACAATTAATTTGTTATGCCGTTTGTCGTTTAGGAGGGAAGACCAGAACAAAAGACAAATACCGGGTAGTGTACACGGATCACCAGCGTCTGGAGTTGGAGAAAGAATTTCATTACAGCCGTTACATCACAATAAAAAGAAAGGCAGAACTGGCCGCAGCACTCAGTCTGTCAGAGAGACAGGTCAGCTGCTCTAGTCTTCAGTCATCATGTTCTTAGACAGCATATTTGTCACACACACTCCTTAAAAAGAAATATTGCAAAAGAAGGTTTGCAGTGATGCCACAGAAAACATTTCAGTCAACAGTTTTGAAAATAACCATTTTATTAAAAAGTCTAAAGAATCACGATGAAAGTTTCTATAGATGCTAAAGGTTCTTTACGCACTCTTAAAAAGGAAGCTCATTTTTGGAATGTATTGTTCCATGAAGAACATTTAACATCCATGGGAACTTTTTAATGGACAAATGGTTCCTTGTGCCATAAAAAACGCTACAAACAGGGTTTTGTGTTCCCTAAAAAAAATTTCATGTGACAATTTTTTAAAAGAAGCATTTTTGAGTTTAAAGAATATTTGCTAATCTTAAAAACACTAAATGGAAAGTTTACACACTCTTAGAAATTATTCCTTTTACTGTACTACATGCTGTAAAAAAAAAAGATCTTTGGTTCCATGAAGAGCCTTTAACATCCATGGTATACTTTTAAAAATAGTTTCAAGGTTCCAAAAGGGGTTTTGGGTTCCCTAAAGGACCTTTTAAAAAACAGTTCTTATAGAAGGAGAACTTTTTTTTTCTATTATAACCAACCTTGTGTTGAATGGAAAGGTTCCGTAGATGTTCGTGCACTCTTAAGGTTCTTTTTTGGAACTTATTGTTCCATGACAATAAATATCCATGAAACCTTTTTAATGTACAAATAGTTCTTAATACGGTAAAAATTATCTTTACTGGCATCTTTGGTTCCCTAAACCTTTATTAACAAAGGCACACTTTTAAAAGTATAGGTTTCAAAAAGGTTTCAGAAACCTTAAAAGTTCTCTAAAGAGCAGCGAAAAATTCTTAAAAGATGCCTTTCTTCTTAAATGTTAAGAACATTTAAATAATACTAAGAACCCTTTTCATTATAAAGAAACTTTTGTAGAATAAAACATTTACATGGATGTTAAAGTGTCTTCACAGAACCATAGAAGCCAATAAAGAGTCTTTCTGTAATTTTTAGTCCCCAAAAAAAAGAAAAGAAAAAAAAGAACCGCTAAATGAAAACTTCTTTTGACAACTAAAAATGTTTGTTCTATGGCATCAGTGTGAAACCCTCCCATTGGGAACCTTTATTGTTATGTGTAAAGCTAATTGTGATCACTGGAGTGTAATGCAGCATAGATGAAACATAAAACGCAACTTTTACCAGGAGTGACCTTTTTTCAGTACCTTTTCTATGGCGTGTTGTTGGCAGGTGAAGATCTGGTTCCAGAACCGGCGTGCTAAAGAGAGGAAAGTCAATAAAAAGAAGATGCAACAGCCTCAGCCGGCATCCACAACCACACCGACCCCGCCGGGTTCAGCTCTGCCAGGCAATGTTCCTATGGTCACAAGCAGCAGCAGTGGCCTGGTATCACCATCCATGCCAATGACTATCAAAGAAGAGTACTGAAGACTTTGTTAGCTCGTTTTACAAAGAGCCCCTTCACACTTTTACACACAGAGTACTTTCAAATCAACCCCTCAATGAAAACACAACACGAATATAACTCATGGAAATGCGTATAAATGACAAATAAAAACAAGATACGCAATAATGGTGTATATATGGCAAATATTTTATTATTATTATTATAAATATATCATACGGCAACTGTCTCACTACCATTTCATACGTAATCGTACAAGGTGGCAAATTTGTGCTACAAATTCGTACAAATTGTCTTAACCCAGTGACGGGAAGGTTTAGGGGCAGGGCAAGGTGTAGGTAATTCGTACAAATTCATACGAATTGGCAACTTGTAAAATATGTACGATTTTGTAAAAATCCTATGAATTCGTACGGGTGAGGTCATTCGAATTAGCCACATTGTAAAATATGTAAAATAATCCAGTGAGACTGAGTTTTGCGTGCATATTATACAAAATTTGTTGGCGTGCATATAAGATGCAGTTTTTTTTTAAATTACACAAATATATCTAATCTCATTTTAATAACCAATGTCTTTGCTGCTGACCTTCAATGATCCATTTCAACATACTTACAAGCACAAATGACTGTGCTTCACTGTTTTTTGTATTATTGCTGAAGAGTATTGAACTGTACTTTTTTCTACTTTACAGATGTAAATTTACTTTTTCTTTAGCCTGAGGTTTATTCGTGACACTTTTTTGGTGTGCCTTTACATTTGCTATAACTTCATGTACTAAAAACAAACACTCAAGCTCTGCCCATATTTAAATAGTAAAGCAAAAGTAACGCAGCAGACTACTTTCCATAAAAAGTAGCGTAATTAGTTACTTTTTTAGGGAGTAACGCAATATTGTAATGTATCACTCTTTAAAAGTAATTTTCCCCAACACTGTATATACTCCACAACTCTAATCCATTACGTAGCATATACACGCCAAAGTCCATTTGCACCACGAGTTTTCGTTTTTTATTTGGAGTACTATTTATACGCACATTCATGAGATTGTGTAGAAAACGATTGTGAAAAAAATATAGATAAAAAGTAGTCAGAAAACCATTGAATGTAATGCAGCAACATTCAAAACATACACGACTGTGAAAGTTTGTGTAATGCCAACACAGTCTTACGACCAATTCGTACGTATTCGTACGAGGTGGCAAAATCGACCTCACTTGGACGATTTTGTACGATTTGTCTAAAGCCCAGACTAGTAGGTTTAAGGATGGGGTTAGGTGTAGGTCATTCGTACAAACTCGTACAAAAAAACATGTACGTAAAATACACACGACTTAGCTAAAATTTTACGAATTAGCCATCTGGTACGAATTGGTGTGAGACAGGGTTCTGGTCGTGTCGGTTTCTTATTCTAGTACTTTATTACTGCTGTTCTTTTGCTCATCACTGTAAACTTTAATATGTTTTGAGATTGTAAAAGTGAATTCAAATAACTGTATATTTCTAAAGTAATTTGTATGAATAAAATATATGTTTTATTGTGGCAAAGTGATTCATTTCAGACTAGCTGAGGACAGTAGCGTTTCCATCCATTTTCATATCATGTCTTCCCAAGGATATCAGAAACAGAGCTGTTTGTGCCCAACACTGATTTGTCCATTTTACTGAAGGTGTTTTCATATTCGATGGAGGAAAACTTTGATGGAAATGTCAGATGTGTTTTATCTGCACTTGATGGAAATGGAGAAGAACTGCTAGCGTGCGAGTTATAGACGGCCCTCGAGCAGGAGCTGGTGCTGTTTGCACAGTGTAACGGCATCGCTGGATAAGAGACGAGAGCATGCTGAGAAACTGTGAGCTATTTCATTATCAAGCACACTCTGGACTCTCTTATCAATGGTGTGACAGAGAAGCTCAGCTTGACGGGCAGAACATATCTCCTCTACGGCGTCGCCGCAACAGGACCTGTTTTATGACCGCGTTAACAAAGCCAGGGTGTGGCGTCCAAAGGCCGAGGCGAAAGGGACTGTTGAGCAAACAATATGCATCTGCTTGCGTACATGTCCATTCGCAGAGACTGTCCATATGTCCATACTGAACCTTCATAGTGCACGGTATATTTGGGATAGAGAATATACTGTGATTCGATATCTTTAGCTCTTTATGGCCACCACTTGTTCAAGTTGCAGAAATAGAAATTATAATCTGGTAGACACAGATTGCTATATCTTCAAACTATGGCACATTTTCAGTACTGTGATAGCACCAAATCATGAACTTGAACTGTCTTGTATTGACATATTGATTACATTAAATGGCTCAAGTATACTATGAGTTCTCATAGTGAAAGTCTAACCTCCTGATTATGAATATGAGGCAAATATAGTGGCCTACCATGTTTCTACAAAAGCATTATAATAAGTTATATATATAAAAAACAAAAACTAATAAAGAGGCTTTAATGATTCTTTAGCTCTGTCTTGTTATATTGTATTGTTCCATTTTTCTTTATCATTGCTCTATTTCTGGTAAGAGGAGAATTGTATAAACAAGCTTGCTGATAGCTGCCTCTGAGGCCATAAAGTTTATTGGGGGGCATGTTGTAAAATTATTCTCACCACAGTAACAAAAACATGTTGCTAACGTTCTACATATGTAATTCTGTATGAAGTACAAAGAGAACTTTTCAAATATTAATGACAATTTCTTGATGCGTTTAAAGCTAATTGTGTCTGAATCGTTCAGATTCAGAAAAAGACCACTGTGTGTGAATTACAAAGGCAGTGCTGTCACAGAAAACTGGTTAACAAAGTATTACTAGTGATCAAGCGGTTAAGTTGAATAATTTCCCCCCTAATCTTAAAACTACTTAAGTCTGCTATTAAGAAGAAGAAAAAACTGATTTTTAATTAGGGTAAATAGTGTAAAACAAGGTATACCCAATTGTCTATCTTCATTTAAAACACTAAACAAACTCATTACCCGTCTAGTCTATCTATTACTTATACAGCTGGTTGTTTACGAGGCTATTGTATCATAAACTTGCAATTACAATAGTTATACCCACTAATAATCTCTATAATGGCGAGAATAATTCTACATAAACACTGGAGCTGTAAAGCAATGATTCTAGTGACTCTCTATAAATAGCAGATATGGTTAAGTGCCTATGACACCTTTTCATTGAACCCAGCGGAATTTACTCACATACTCAACGAAATACCTGTGCTGTTCTCTCATCAAACAAAAACCCATACAAATATGTGTATTATATATTTGAACGCAGTGGACAGTCTTCTTAGATATTTTTGAGAAATATTTTCTTTAACAAACGGAAGTGGACTAAATCAGGCTATTGTTCTTGCACAACAGTGACGGACGTCTCAGAGGGAGCATGAAATACATGATTAAATTGCATCATTGTGGCATATCTTGATATCAAATACCAGATATTTGATAGTGGGAGTTCATTTTCTTGGTTCGCTTTGAAGGCCTCATCCTTCACCTTCATAATCGACCTTTGCCTTTGTTGATAATTTAGAGCGTTTCAACATGTAGATGTATTGATGTCAACACAAGTTCATGTTTGGCAATCCAAGATAGACGTGCAAGAAGCAAACCTCGGTTCCTGAGATGTGAAGTGTGAATGATTAACCCACACAGAATGCTCAGTAAACTTTAGCATCAATAAAATAGCAGTATGATTTCAACTGTCATTCTGAGCGTAATTCTCACAGACCTGTAAGTTTTTTAAACTAATCTTTAATCACGTTTAATAAGGGCAGTAGCAACTGCGATACCACAAGCTCAATTTAGATGATATCAATAACTGCTTTTTATTCATCTTCAGGTGCAGAATTTAAAATTGACTAATGGTTCAAATGTTTCTTATGTCATAGTCAAACTGAGCATCCAAGACCTGTGCCCTAATCGTTCTTACAGGAATGATCTAGATTTCCTTTATTTTAGACTCAAACCTTACTTCTTCAAAACTCATCTCAGAGCTGTTGTCATAGCAACAGATGAGGTCTGAATGAGAGCAATTTAGTTCAACAGACTACAGCGTTTTAAAGCAGAATTTAAGTCAGCAACTGGAATAATAATAATAAGAATTATTATTTAATATAATACTGTGTATAAGTCACTCTTGTCTATCAAAAAGTCAGCCAATTCAATTAAAATTTTGTGAAATTCTACAATAAATAAAATATGAATTGCATTGGTTTGTTTGGCTGATTAATTTAACTTTATTATCCAGCAATGTAAAAATTATAAATTGGTGCTCTCATAGAAAAAAAAACACTTAAGGTACAAACAATATTCATATTCATTGAGCAATTGAACACACACACACACACACACACACACACAGTAGCCTGCTTCTTCTCACATTATAGAGTAGCTGTTAAATTAGTCTTTCATTTGCTTTATACAGCACAGAAGATGCAAAGAACACAGTAAGGAGTGCTGTGTTGCTCGTTTGGAAAAGTGTTCCTCATCCGTGCTAAATTAAACTGATTTTCGCTGTTTCAATGAAAGGTCATGGGCTTTAATGTACTCTATGATCTCACAAAGCAGTACTTGTTACATAAACATTTGACTGTAAAATAAAAATATAAAGACTGCGAAAGATTAAAAAGAGACAAAAGTCCTAAAACAGCTACATGGTAGGCTATTTCTTCTTACCCTTATGTATTTTGTTCGCTTGATTTAGCAAGAGCCAGAGATTAATTATCATGCTCAGATGATGTCATCAGGTGTAGGCCTATTACAGTACATCTGTTTTTCAACTGCTTACACACATATTTGCCACAAAATGCAAAATGAAGCAATGCACTCAAAATATCATAAAACCAAATTTATGCTCACACGTTTGCCATAATAATATTTCCTTTTAGATTTTTGTGTGGTCAAAGGAAGAGAATTAGTGTGTGGTTTTGCTGATTTCTGCTGTTTCAGTCTCAGCTTTCAGAAACTGTGTGACGAGTAAAGATTTTGTGTTAGTAGATCAAAAGAGCATGGGACTGCAATGCACAGATAAATACAATTAAGAAGCCTTTTCAAGAGTTTGCTTGCAAAGTAGGATGTCCTATTGTTCTCGTGCTCATTAACAGACTAATACCTTATTATAAATTACAACCAGTTCTACTTTTAGGTAGCCTACAATTACCTTCGTTACCTTCGAATGGGAGACTGGAAATGTATGCACAATTAGGCAGTTTTGTCAATAACACATCTGACCATCTGAGGAGGTAAAACTGATCTCTGGGATGAACTGAAAGAGCAATGGTCTCTTCTGCACGCAAGAACTAAAGTGTGTTTGCAGATTTTTGTTGAACACAAGACATAAAACTTGTTGACCTGCACAAAGCTAAAAAGCCATGTGACCAAAACAAGAAAGCAAATGTCACACATAGCCTAGCACTAATAATACACATTTTTAAAGGCAAATATTTCATGTCTTCCTTTTATTGAAGCAGAGACCTGTTGGTTAGTGCACAGACACCTTTTTTCTTTACTCTTCCTCTGTTAGAGTCAATCTTTTTGACATGTTTGTATTATCATTAATATTATTATTGTTATCATAACCAGGGTTCCCTGAGGTACCTGGGTAGTTTGAGGACAGCAATATCCAGAGGAGATCATATGTCTTGCGTCTTGATTTGAACGTAAGAGTAAAGTTTGGGAACAGCTCCCCCCGGCGGTCAATAATGCATACATATAATATTTTATTTTTATTTAAATTATTTATTTATTAATTTTTTACTGGATACAAGACCTCTTTTCGTCCCAGGCGCTGCAGTCAAACGAAGAGAAGTCTGGGGATGAAGTGATGAGCATTAACTGAATCACATTTTTGTTGCACCGTTTTTAGTTCTGCAACTATTTGAAAATTTAGAATCTGAGATGCAAAAAAAATAAAAAAATAAAAAAATAATATATATATATATATATATATAATATAGAAGATTATTTTTTATAAAATAATTTTGAATGTATTTACGCTAGGAAATTTACAAAATATCTTCATGAAACATGATCTTAAGTTATTATCCTAATGATTTTGATCATTAAAGAAAAATGTATAATTTTGGCCCATACCATGTATTGTTTCCTATTGCTAGAAATATTCTACTTATGACTGCTTCTGTGCTTCAGGGTCACAAATAGTGATTTTTAAAAAAGTGTTAATTGGATGTTTATTTACTGAGCAGGCATAATACACCTTTTTTAAAAGAGATTTGTGAAAGAAAAAAACAAACAAGAAATTCGTTAACACTTTAGAATAATAAAGTGATTATTATGTTTAGTTAATTAATTTACAAGTCATTTACAATTTCT
The DNA here is from genome assembly GCA_032357475.1 of Enteromius thamalakanensis. Lineage (NCBI taxonomy): Eukaryota > Metazoa > Chordata > Actinopteri > Cypriniformes > Cyprinidae > Enteromius > Enteromius thamalakanensis. The sequence continues at coordinate 14,342,436 of JAUCMT010000051.1, forward strand.
TATATGTTAAAAAGCACCAAAAATGTTTATTTATTTATTTATTTAATAAAGTGTGTAAACCCTTTGTCTCATTAGGACAGATGATATGTTGGGTAAAGATGGTAAACACA
>JAUCMT010000051.1:14362180-14378827 GCA_032357475.1 Enteromius thamalakanensis
ATCACAAAATAAACACTAACTTTACTTTTACTTCAGTCTCTCTGTGTTTACTGAGCGTGACAATATATATATATATATATATATATATATATATATATGTATATGAATTTAAATACAGAGATAGTATGTTAAAAGCATATTTTAATTCACATTCATGGTGTCCAAAAATAGCACCATGAGTTCACTTATTAATCTTACTAAAGTACTAAAGATACATTTTTAGTATATTAAGTATAAAATTACAGCTTAAAAATAGAGCACTTTAAGTATATTATGCAAGCACACTTTTTTCAACCAGGGATAGACTAAATAATAATACCATTCAAGGAAATGCTTCCAATAAACCTGTGCTGCATTTTAGATGTTAAGATCTAGTGGTGTTGGAACAGCAAACATCTTAAATACCGTGGAATGGATTTGAGTGCTTTTAATGCAAGTGGGTTTTAAAGTAGCCTGTTGTAGTGAAAGCGTCACCTATAGTGGAAATGAATGTAACAAAATAAATACTGAACTTGATTTTTAACAAGAAAGTGTGATCATTTAAACTGAGAACATTACAGAACGAACAATTTACTTGTCAACTAAAACATTATTTAGCCTTTTTTATCTTTTGGTATTGGTAAAGACCATAGCCAACTGGTCTGTGCTCCAAAAATGTAACTCCATTTTCATGCGATGTATATTTAATGTTTTTAACAGCATAAAATAGATATATAGATATTATTGCTCATGTACTATTTAGCATTTTTCATTTCCAATATATGTGAAAAGTCTGTTATTATACATATTCTAGATCACCAGAAGCTGGACCGGGAGGCTAGGATCTGCAGACTGCTGAAGCATCCCAATATTGGTAAGTTCATTACACACACACACACACACGCACACACACACACGTGTATTAACTAAATTAGGTGAACCTGTGTTTATATAAGGCCAAACTATAAAGCCATTTTTCTGGTTTTATTTCACTAGCCCCAAATGGCTCGGGTACCCATGACCAAGTTTTTTAATATGCCAAAATATAGCTTAATGTAGCATTTAGTGTACTCATTAGTTGCTTTGATGATATACAAAATCAGGAGTGTGTTTGAATGAAATTTGCTGATTAACTACCAAAGTGTGATTCATCCCTGGAGAGAAACTAACTAAAACCAACTTAAAACTGTTTCCTGGTTCAACAATATAGGACAGTGTTAAATGACAGCATGCAGATGGAGTATTATCTTCTAAACTTTGAGAAAATAGTAACAAGATACATTTTCTGGAGAATCTGTGCCCGAACTTTCTTCCAAAATGTCAAAACCTCATATTTCTCACATTTATTTTGAATGTAATATCTGTGTACTTTACATTGAACGAGACCAGTCCCATGTCTCTTTGACTTTCTGTTGCAGAGATATGACTGGGTCATGTTGTTATGCGGTTGCTAGTCTGCTCTGAATGGTTGCTAGAGCGTAGCTATGCAGTTGCCATGGTAATACTGGCTACTTGCTGGGTGAACAGAGTGAAATCTAGTCTCATATCACTGTTATCTGAAGATATCGTTTTAAACCATTTACAGTGTATGTCTATAGGGAATCGGTTGTGATGGGTGTAGCAGTCATGCTGGATGTGGAGAGCCCCTCTGACTCCGATCTCATAATAATGATTTTTATTTCTCTCAAATTTTTGAATTTGGTAACACTGCATTTTAGGGTCTCTTAACTAGTTCCTTATTAGCATGCATATTGCTAAAATATTAGTCATTTATTAGCAATAATCAAGCACATATTAATGACCTTACATAACTTATTCTACATCCCTAATCCTACACAATACCTAAACTTAACTACTACTGCACTAACTATTTAGGATTAGAAATTAGAAAGAGATTTATTCAGGGAAGAGTCGTAGTTAATAGTGAATTCAATTGTTCCATATTCTAAAGCCTGAGTTTATATCTTATAATTAAGTCTGCTTTTCTTGCACTTGCAAGGTGCAAGAGAATTATGGTTTCTGTACATCTCGCAATGGATCTGGATTTGATTATTATTATTTTTTCAAAATTGTGTAATGTAAACTTGCAACTGAGAGAAAATAATTCAAAATAGTGATGTATAAACTCAGAATTGTGAGTTGCATGAAATAAAGCTGTAATTGCAAATTGTAAAGTCAGAATAAAAGTCAAAATAAACAAAATCAGGCCTTTTTTTGTAAGGAAAAAGTCTGAATCTGGTCAAAACTAAAGAATTTAGGATAACAAATTGCAAGTATCCTTTTTTTTTGCATATTAAATTAATCCTATTTTTTTTGGTAAATTTGTGCCAGGAGCCTGTTGAGGTGCATCGGCCAAATGACTTCAAGCTTAAATGTTCTCAGTGATCTTATTTGAAACATTTTGTAACAGATCTCTGTAGCAAATCTGTTGAGAAGAACTCCAGAAACAGTATATGCCTGAATACTTGCACAGCAGTGCATGGTATGTGTAAGAAACCACAATGAAACAAAAATAACTTAATGATCATTTTATTTCTCTATTTTTTTTATTCTCCATCCAAACCACAATCGGCGATCCTCCACCAGTGCGGCTGCATGACAGCATCTCAGAGGAAGGTCACCATTACCTCATCTTTGACTTGTAAGTTTCTTTGACCAGTTATGCCAGATAAACATATTTTATACTTAATACAGTACAAAAATAAAACTCAAATACTGCTGTAAGTTACCAAAGGCCCAAGAGAGTGAGAAACATGATTTGTTTTCAGGAATGGATAAATACATTTGTTCATTTCCTCTGCTAATGTCAGGTTTTGTGGGGCAAATGGTAATAAAGGGTAATTTTTTGCTATAGCGCAGGGTGGATACAATAGATATCTTTCTTCATATTGAAATAATTACAGTACCAACTGTATGACACCTTCATAAAACCATTGTCTTCTTAAAATTGCTGTTAAAAAGAAGTGTAAGGGTGTTTCTTTAACTTCAAGCATTTCAGTCTCCTAAGAATTTTTATTAAGTAACAGATTTCAGCTTGTGACACTTTACTTTAATGTGTTCTTGTTACAGTCTAATTACACATAAGTACTGGTGAATATTAATTAACAAGTACTTACCATACTGTAGGTTTAGAGTGTTAGTTGGAAATACACATAATATATTTAACAATATATATAACAATTACATTAAAAACGCTTTACGATTGGTTTGATATTGACATTAAAGCCATTGAAATATGGAAATAACAATTTCGATTTGAATATACTTCAAAATATAATTTACTGCTGCTGTGATGCAAAATGTTCATTAGCCATGAACATCCATTCACAACAGTGTAAGTCTTTACTACTTATCACTTTTTATCAATCCTTTAAAAAATGTATTTAAAATGAAAATATTGAGGCGTGTGGATCTATTCGTGAGAATTTATTAATAAACATAGACAAAAACAAAGGCAGGGTTTGACAGAAAGGTATATAGAGGGCAGGACAGAAATGGGTCGATTGGAGTCAAACATGATCCAGGGAGCAAAACAAAGAAAGATACTCCTGTACACGGAGCAGAAGAACACCAGAGCCAGACAGATGACCACCACAGCAGAGACTGTCACCTAGGGAGGACTAAGACAAGAGGCAACATAAAGAGTACATTCATAGTTTCAAGTTGACTTCAGTGTTGGTCTCCTTGAAGATAATTGGGGCGTACAGGCAGTTTAAAATCGGGTACGTTAGGGAGAACTGAATGGGCAGACAGGTCAAAACAGGTGGATATATTGACTGAAACCAGACTTATAGACATATCACAACCAAAATCCCTCACTAAAACTGGACAGCACGGACAGATAGTTCATAATTAAAACCAGTGACTGGGATGGAATTAGCAGCTTGCAAAAAATCAGATGAGTTAACTGGCATCTCACGGGCACATTGGAATCACTGGCAAAGACTGGTTAACTTGACAATTCACAACCAGACTCAGGCTTACAGACTGAAACTGGTCTGGTAGACATTTAATAACCAAAATCACTAACTGAAACAAGACTGACAGAAAGTTCAGACCCATTATTTAGAATTACGCAAATAGATTGATCAAAGTCAAGAGCATTGATTAGAATTGGACTGGCTGACATGCCACCCTCAGACTCATTATTTGACACTGAACAGACCAACAATTCAGAATCAGATTTGTGTGCAGAATTTAATGGATTTTTTTTTTTGTAATGGTCTTAATCAACCTTAATCAAGTCTAAACCTTTACAACCTCTTAAGTTTAAACTTTTACAAACTTTATGTTCATCTTTAATTGAGTTTTTGGCCTATGCTCCATTGTCTGCTCCTCTTTTTACTGTTGATCTTCATGAGTCAAATTAAGTCACCGCTGATCTTCATGAGTCAAGTCATGTCTAAGCTGATCTTCCAGAGTATCGTCACGACTCAGCTGATCATCCAGAGTTTCATCACAACACAGCTGATTATCCAAAATCCTGTCACTTCCTGTTGGTGGAACCCAGATCTTCGAGGTCAGTACTTGATGTGCTTGTGCATCTGGTACCCCTAAACTACCACTGTCTGACCTTCCTGTTCCTAAATCGATTCCCCTGTCTGTAGCGCTTTCCACAATGGAATAATTGTATTTCGGCCGCTGCAAACACCACCTCTACTTTAGGAATGGTGACAGCCGCTATGATGTCTCCAGAGGTGGCGGCTGGTGCTGCAGAACCTCCCGAGGTAGTGGCACACACTGCTGTGTTCCCTGCTGCAGAGCTGAGGTGGTGGTGCTCACTTCAGCTCCTTGTGTGGTGGTGGCGCCCAGCAATGCACTCTCTGCCATGTTGTTGTTGAAGAAATAGTTACTGAACTCTGTATCTACCCTGTCATGGACAGGGTTAAGGAGATCTTCCTGTTTCCTGATGGTACTGCTGCATAACCTCTGTCAGTGGTATCAGCCTATGAACTCTCTTCCTGTCCTGTCACGGCTATGGAGGCCATCTGTGAAAACCCTGTTTATCCTGTCATGGCTATGGAGGCCATCTGTGAATCCTCGTCCTGTCCAATTATGACATTTTGTCTTGTCCCAACCCAGCCGAAGAGGCTGTCTCTGAATTCTCAGTCTTGTCTATCACACCCAAGGAAGCTGTCTGTGAACTTTCTGATGGTTCTGTCATGGCTATTCTGGAACTTTTATCCCTGCCTGGAACATCCATGGAAGTCTTAAATTAACTTCTTGTTAACCCTGTCATTGCCAAAGAGGCCAATAATGAACAGTTGGTTTATCCAGTTCCAGTTAATGAGTTGACTTCTGAAATATCTGTCCAGTATCTTCCAATGAATCTGATTATGAACTGTCTGTCTATCTGGTTTCAGTTAACAAACCTGATTTTTAAGTCACCAAGTTTAATGTTGGACTATCCGCCTGTCCAGTTTCTATTAATGAGTAAGAGTATGAATCATCTGTCTATCCGGCTTCAAACACTGAACTGCCTGCCAATCCAGTGATGGTCAATGAATCCAGTGGTTGAACTGTCTGTTGTTTTAATACCCAATCAGAGAGATTTGAACAATGAGTGGTGAGTATACTGTTAAAGAGATTGTATGCCCTGTTTTAGCTTTAATGATAAACTTGTAGTTTTGCTGAGTGGTTGTTTAAGACTTTTATAGTGTGTGTAATTCAGAATTTCTCAGTAGTTTCTGAAAAATTAACACATTAAAGTGATTTCTGAAGGACCATGGGACACTGTATGTTGGAGTAATGATGCTGAGAATTTAGCGTTGTATTACAAGGATGAATTAAAATTGAAAGTATATTATAGAAAACCATTTTTTAAATTGTAATATTATTACAAAAATAATTTTAAATTTTTAATCAAAGAATTGCAGCCATTTATTCCTTAAAAAACATTCTAATTATATATTGTTAAAAAAAAAGCATATACTGCTGGAAATTGGTAGGAGACAAATTAAGCCTGTAGTCAAAAGGGAAAAGGTGAAAAGTTCACCGAGCCAGAAGTTTTCTTCATTTGAAGAAACACTCATAAAACAGCTGTCTCAAGTCAAATCATACTTTAACTAGTGCCATTAATTGCTCATTCGTGTGGTGCAGAGTAACGGGTGGTGAGCTGTTCGAAGACATTGTTGCCAGGGAATATTACAGCGAAGCAGATGCCAGGTGGGTGGGCTATCAGCACAACACAAATGGACTGCATGTATAAAAGCATTACACAAATAATGGACAATTTGCAAATACATAGAAGCCCACAACTCAAATAGTTAAAAGTTAAGTCTCCTTGCCTTGACTTGAATTTGGCCCAAACTGGTGAAACTGTCATTTTCATTTTAATGAGACTGCATAACATTCATTTGTTGACGCAGAATATAGCTATTTAAAATTATTTTACAGCAAGCAAAAGAAATAAAACTGACATATCAGAATTCCAATGTACTGTATTTGAGTAAAACATTTTTTCTCTCTGAAGCCATTGCATCCAGCAGATTTTGGAAGCAGTTCTTCATTGCCATCAGATGGGCGTTGTGCACAGAGACTTAAAGGTATTTCATTATAATTCATGTTAAACCTCTGTCATTAGCACTCTCATCTCATTGTGGCCCCCAGACAGAACACTTGCTTCAAAACAATCTCAAACATTCAGTTATAATTGAACCACAAACATATCATAAAAAATATATTATGCAATGCTGAAACATCCAGTATTTCAAATGCACACAACTTGCCCTAGTGAGGAGTGCACTAGCCTCTAGTTTATTAGATTCCTTCTAGATTACAAAGATAACTTATTTAAATTCTTCTCTGCTTTTTTTTAGCCAATAGGTTTTAGCCTATTTCACATATAATGTCTTTAATTTTGCAAAGTGAGATGTGCTGCTTGGTTGACATATTTTGTTGACCCTGGAACAACATTTTAATCCAATAATTTAGTCTTGACCATATTTTTACAGCTTAACCTAACATCACCATGAGTAATCCCTGAAATCAGAGGAAATGATAGATGAATAACACTGAATGATACGTATAGAAAGAGAGACAGAGATAAGGCCATGAAGGGAAAAAATTATGCTTCAACGCACGTTGCTTCAATTTAGGTCCTAAGACTGAGCCTTGGGGCACCCCACATCTGATGTGGACAGGTGATGATGAGCAATTCTTCATTCGAAGTGAAAATATTCTATGCTGTAAATAATAGAGCAAACTCTTCGGACCAAGTTTTAAATGCAAATGATGCACTGGCATACTTCTAATTGAACCAGTCCACTTTATATTAGTTTAGACAATGTTTTAAAGTTGTTCTGTTAGTTTGCACTTGGTTATAACCTACGGAATTCTAATCTAACATTCTAATCTAACATTTTCCAAGTAATGGGTTTTTCTGTTTATGCGAGGTGTACAAATAATTGTAAAATGTACACTCCAACTGGCTTTTGAAATACCACTTCAATATTTGTATGTTCTAATTTGTTGGAGGACAGCTACATGTTCATTAGCACCTTATCCATGAATCTTTTTCCCTTTTTGTGTTTTGTTATTTCTGTTTTTAGCCAGAGAACCTGCTTCTGGCTTCCAAATCCAAAGGTGCAGCTGTGAAGTTGGCAGACTTCGGCCTTGCTATTGAGGTTGAAGGGGACCAACAGGCTTGGTTTGGTAATGACCCATTTATTATACCACCAAACTAAAGAACTGCACAAAACAAAGATTAAAACAACAAAGATGTATTCATACAGTATAATGTCACACTTATGTTTGGAGACCAGTTCTTACTATTAACTATCCATTAACTATGACTTTTGCCTTGATAGACTGCTAATTTGCAGTTGTTAAGTTAGGTAAGGGTAGGATTAAGAGATCTAAAAAATGGTGATGCAAAATAGTGCATTAATATGGGCTTTATACTGGAAGCACTAATAATCAGCCAATATGCTAGTAATATACATGCTAATAAGAAAATAATTAATAGTGAGAACTGGTTCCTAAAGTATTATCTCATTAGATATATGAAATGCAGTTCCATTCTATTCAGTTTTAAATGATTGTTAATATTTGTTCATATTTTATTTCGGATGGTCTTTATGCATTTTAAACCATATGAATTTATGTTCTGTTTCATATGAGTCACTTCAGTGCTGCATCATTAGCTGGCGGTATGTGAACTGAAGCTCTGCCCCTCTGGATTTATGTTTTGATATGCACATCACTGGGCCTTACCGCCATGTTGTTCAGATTTCAGTGGGTTTTAACACGCCTCACACTCTTTCACAGATAATGGAGACAATCATCCCTCATGTTTTATATGCTTCATTGACTTCACCTTCTTTACAGTCCTGATCTAAAGAACTACCTAAGTAGTCTTCATTTGATACTTTTTAACTGTTGCTCGTATAATTACTATCATCATTACTGTTTCTTCTACTTGAGTAATTATTTTTTAATAAGTACCTGTACATTCATGTGAATTCGGTATTTGGTTACTCTACCCACCTCTGTGCACAACAAGACCCCTAATTTTAGTGGCTTTGCCATTAGATAATTCAGGGACGGGGCACTTTTAATCAAGAGGGGGTTTCCTTGATAAGCTGAGTGGCCTGTGTGATAGTTACTTGTGTATGTACCCTGGCTGGAAGAGTGTGTATATGCAATATATATGCAATTCTTATTTATTTACAAAAAAATGGCAGTCTTTGATGTTGTCTTATTATACCCTCACTGCTGGCCACTTTGTAAGTATAAGGTGCACCTTGTTGAGTTAGACACTCTTTTGCCTTCAGAACTGGAATACAGTAGATTCAGCATGATTCTGAAGACATGGCATGTTATTCTGCTGGAAGTAGCTATTACAAGATGGTTATGCTGTGGTCACAAAGCGATGGAAATAGTCATACTAGTAATATACTAATAGTCAGGCATACTACTATACAATGTTAATTTGGTTCAAAGGGGCCCAAAGTATGCCAAGAAAATATCCCTCACGCCATTACACCAGCAGCCTGAACCATTAATACAAGGCAGGATGGATATATGTTGTTTAGGACAAATTCTGACCCATCTGAATGTTGCTGTCATTAGACCTGGCAACCTTTTTCCAATCTCCTATGGTGTAGTTGTGGTGAGTACATGTGAATTATTTTCTCAGTTCTAAGGTGACAGGAGTGACACCCGGTGTGTTCTTTTGCTGCTGAAGCCCATCTGTTTCGAGGTTTGACATGTTGTGCGTTCACAGAGGCTCTTCTTTATACCTTGGTTGTAACGATGTTTGGGTTTTTTTTTTTTTGGAGTTACTGTCTTTTTATCAGCTCAAACCAGTCTGGTCATTCTCCTCTGACCTCTGGCATCGGCACAGCATTTTTGCCCACAGGATTGATGCTCACTGGATATTTTTTAAACCATTCTCTGTAGATCCCAGAGATGGCTTATCTGTCAAAATCCCAGTAGATCAGCAGTTTCTGAAAAACTCAGAGTAGCCCGTCTGCCACCAACAAGCATGCTGCCACGTTCAAAGTCACTTAATAGGATTTCCTTCATCATTCTAATGTTCAGTTTGAAATTCAGATATATTTTTGTTTAAAACACTAAATGCATTGAGTTGCTGCCATTTGACTGACTGATTAGAACAAGCTGTTAAAGCTTATAAATTGCCCGGGGGGTGGATATCACACTTATGATTTTGCTGTGTCTAATACAGCGATTTCAAAACCTAACACTGTTCAAACAATGTAAATTTTGAATGTAAAGTGTGTGAGATTTATTTGATTAAAGACATTAACTATGCTTAATTTAGATTATGAAAGTAAAATCTTGTACAGTGGGGATAACATGTCTTATGCTGCAGTGCTCACTATTTTAAATAATGTTATTTGTGATGATTTTTAGAACACTATGTTCAATCATTTGAATTCTTTGGAATTGTAATTATTATTTATTCCCCTGTTTTCATTCTAATGTGCGTTTTTATACACAGGTTCACAATTTTTGTATTTTAAAAAGCTTTAAATATAAATTCTAGAACTTACTATATTTAAATTTTAATATTTTATTAATTTAAATTTAAAGCTTGAAATTAAAATATAAATTCAATAAATAATCAGCAAAGTTTTTTTTTTTTTTTTTTTTTTAACTGAGAACTACTTTAACATCATAAGGTTTCTGTGTCTCTGGCTCGAGATAAATTTTCTCAGTGCTGATTGGTCAGATAATTTCTGTCATTTCAGTCTGTGATCTCTAACCCAGAACAGCTCCTAACCTTGTATTGATTTCATGGGGTCCTTAAGAGTGATTTTTTAAGTACAAAGTTATGCTATTTTATTTGTCTTTTCACATTTAGCTAATTTTAAATTTCATAAATGTAGACTTTTATTATTATTATTATTATTATTATTTTTCACTTCAGGGTTTGCTGGCACTCCTGGTTACCTGTCTCCCGAAGTCTTACGGAAGGACCCCTATGGAAAAGCTGTAGACCTGTGGGCTTGTGGTTAGTTTTTTAATATTTTCACATCAAATATTGATATATGTTAATGTCATCTGTGTCTTAAGGTAGAATTACATCACAAATGTGATCGCTAAGATACTTGTCGCAAAGCTCCACTCTTTCATTTTGTGACACAACAGTATTTCTTAATTTATGATAATTGTCTGAGGAGGTCCTTTTCTGTTCTGGGATGACAAAGCCTTGTGCACAAAGTGAGATCCATTAATAAATGGTTTACTGAGTCTGGTGTGGAACACATTTTGCCATCATTAAGCCAAGCCACACAAACCCAACATCAGTGCCTTGATGCTCTTGTTTCTAAACAGGAGAAGTCATGTATATAGAATTTAGAAGAGCAGAATGGAAGCTGTTAGGAAAGACCAGCACTCTATTAATGCACATGTTAAATACAGGGTTGCCAGCTCCCAGAAAACAGCGCAAAGCAGACTCAAAAACTCAGCCAAAAGCAAAAAAAACTGCCTTTTTTTCTTCTTCTTTGTCCAATCATTGATGAGATGTGAGATTTCACTAAAGGGTTATGAATTGTTTTTAAAAATTTGGTTTATTTCAAGGTTCAATACATTTTAGTAAAATTATATTTTTTTTCATATGTTTACAGATAAATGTTTGAGCAGCCATGACAAATTGTAAAAGTACACTGTAAAAAAAAAACATTGTAAAATTAACGGTAAAAAAACAGCAGCTATGTTTGCTGTAATTTGACTGTAAAAAATACAGTTACTATATTTTAGCTCTTATGGTTTTATTTAAAAGAACAAGCATCAAATTCAAACCAAATTTGAAATGCAAAGCAGGGAATTCTGGGAATGTCAGTTTACGTTTTTTCCCTGTAAATTTGACAGGAATTTACCATTTACCATTTAACAGGTTTTTACAGTAACATTTCACAGTAAAATTACAGTAATGTTTTTGCCCAAAAACACAGCCTATATATTTCCTGCAGATGCTTTTTTAAATTACCTCTGTAACAAAAATTGCACGTTTTCGACGTAAATGCATTAAAAAAGTTATAGTCTTTTCCTTGCACAATGGCCCTGGTATTGCAGAGATCAACACAGTTAATTTGTTAACAGAGTATTGTGAAATATTTTCTCCTCATTTAATTTCCTTTAGGTGTCATTCTCTACATCCTGCTGGTTGGATACCCACCCTTTTGGGATGAAGACCAGCATAGACTCTATCAGCAAATTAAAGCTGGCGCCTATGATGTTAGTTTATGCATCCTTCATATAATATTGATGATAATGAGAAGTGCTAATGGATGTCTGATTCACACTTGGCTCACTTTGTTACACCCACAGTTTCCTTCACCTGAGTGGGACACGGTCACCCCTGAGGCGAAAGATCTTATTAATAAGATGCTGACCATCAACCCATCGAAACGCATCACTGCTGCGGAGGCACTCAAGCACCCATGGATCTCAGTGAGTTCACAACTCAAACGTCATTTCTGTCCTTCCATTAGTACTTTACAACATATATACATGCTTTATCCTGGTCTCATGGCATTAAGGTACTTTGGTGCACTTTTTAACGAGACACAAAATATGTAACTATAAGTACATATCACTACAGTTTCCAAAACAACTGATCGCTAGAGGCAGTAAAACTTTGACACCGTTTATTCTTTTTCACTCAAATTGATAGTTTTTTGATTAATCAAGTGTAATTTTTGCACAACTACTTGAAGAAAATTACGTTATGACTTGATTTGACTTGAGATTTGAAAACCGATGCTTTTGAACATATCCAGCTTCATATCTGTTTATAGACAGTAGGTTTGTTCAGTAGCTTATGGAGTACAGAGAAGTACTTGAGAGGCAAGGAGCTCCGGTCTGAATCCTGTGCAACTACAGTTCAACAAAACAGTTCAAATCTGTGTAAGAGGAAGTTGAAATGCCAGGGTTGCATCAAGAGATGCCTTTTGATATCAGTTTTGCATTTGTTAACACTATCGGGTTAGGGTAGGATTTGGTGTAGGGCATATTTCCATCATGATAGAGCATTAACTTTTGCAACAGTCACTGAGTAATTAAATTCTGAACCGTCACAATATGTAACTGAAGTAACGTTATAAAAGCACAGCAATACTTACCTATGTCGACATACTAAAAATATGGCAGGGTCATGTATTAAACGTGTTTTAGCGCCACTTAGTGGACATTTCTCTTTTAAAATTGTCACGAAACATGCTGTAAGGTACGTTTCAGTACTTGAGCTTGTGTTTCAAAAACACTATACTTGAGTAAAACGAATTTACTTGTTTAGCATCTTGTCAGCCTGGAAGATCTAAAGGGATTATGCGTTAGATTATTAAAACAAAGTTGTTGTTGTGTGTGTGTATAGACATGACATGTCCTGAAAATGTCTGCTGAACTAATGTTCTCTAAATAACCTCTTTTAGCATCGCTCCACTGTTGCATCTTGCATGCACAGACAGGAGACTGTCGAATGCCTGAAGAAGTTCAACGCTAGAAGAAAGCTAAAGGTAAGTTTGTATGATGTTGCGAGAAGGTCTTCTGTGAGTTCTGGGCCAGGAACTGAAAGGTTGCAGCTTTAATGAACGTGAATCAGATTAATCATGCCCTAAATGAAAAATAAAATTCACTTTAATAAATTATGGGTGAAAATTATACTATTTCGATTTCTTAACAGTCATAGTTCTGAACTGAAGTAGCAAACAAGATGTAGAATGTAAAACAATACACCATTCATAATACAGATAATTATAGATAATTAAGAAATATTTGCTAAGAGATTATCTTTGTGTGTTTTTTTAAGGGTGCTATTCTCACTACAATGCTGGCCACCAGAAACTTCTCAGGTAACTCTAATAATCTATCTACTCTAATCTGCTTGAGTATAGTATGTCTTTACCAGGAACCACAGGTTATCTTAAACTGTTTGGATTCACCTTTCATTGAAGGTTTGTACAGAGTCTTGATGATTCTGTGAGGTTTTGTTCGACACCTTGTACTGAAAGATAGTTGATGCTCATGAGTCTGGAAGTTTATTGAAAGTCTATCCTCCTGCCAAATTTAGCTTAAGACAGTTTGGGCAAAATTATGTAAATACAGATTATCGTAGGGATTAATATAATGTGATAATTTTTTTTATACAGTACATCAGTGTAGTACAAAAGCTTGTTTAGCAGAAGCGTCAGCCCAGTTGTTTGGTGTTTTAAGAACAACAATCTTTACAATTATGACTGCAGACAAAAGCTTGGCCAGGCTTTTTCAGAGAAGAACAATAGTGGGCGAAAACTTAAGTGAATGATCATCAAACACTAAGACAGATCGTGTCCAAACAACACAGTACTACTGTAGAAAAAGTGACAGCAAACCTAAATATGTGCTGTGAAGATCTCAACAACTGTCCATAGAGAGTTTCACAAAGCCAGCACCCATCAAAGAGCTGCAGCTGTGAAAAATGTAATGACAGAAACCAAGGCTAATATCATGATTATAAAATAAATAACACCGAGATGAACTTCAGCATCTGGCGTGGCCAGGCAAATCAGCTCACTTGGTTATTACGTATTCATAGAAGAGTGACAACCTGATTCCCTTCTTCAACATCTCTGAAGGAACTGGCAGATTTTCTGATGGAGACATTCATTTGAGATAGTTTTGAATCTGTTCCAGGAGGCTGTATGAAAGGCAGTAAAAGATTTCCTAGACGCTTATATTATTTTGTCCAACCAGTGTACTAAACATAGAGACTTATAAATGAATGAGAAACCAGTGTTAGATGCAAAGTCCCAAATATACAGGTGATGCAGGTGACCTCTGGTGGTGAGATGAAGGTACACCTGTTATAACTCATAACATATCCTACCTAGGTGGAGCTAAAATTCATACAAGTTTTATTATGCAATCACCTTATTACTAAACTCTGATTGAAAAAAGCAGTATATGCTATTTAGGTGTATTTTGAAGCCGGGATGCTGGTTTATGCATAATACCAGCAAAGGACCAGCTTAAACCAGCATTCCAGCTTTAAAACATACCTAATCAGCATAAGCTGCTTTTTCAACAGAGACGAATCAGTTTAGTCTAATGTTAGTTTGTTTAAATTTGAGTGGTCGCAGCAGTTCCACAATGTGTAGGACACCAGGTCCATTGCTAATTAACTGAGAGTTACTCAGTGCATGCTTAAAGTGCCCCTATTATGGGTTATAGAAGGTTTACAACAACAGGTTGACATGCATGCAAGGTCAAAAAATAATTAATTTTCAATAATTAATTTTAACATGCATTTATTTTTGACCTTATTTGCTTAACGATTCACGTATCGAGTCATTTTTCCAAATCAATTTTTTTGTGTGACACTAATCTGCGGTGATTGGTCTGATTTCTGATTTTTTTCTCCATGCATCTAAACAGTGAGTTCATCCAAATATTAAAAATTGCTATTAATTTGCTTGACCTTAAGGTGTAAGAGACCTTTTTCTTCAGTAAAACAGTAAAGATTTTTAGCTGAAATGGTTCTTATTAATTTTTAACAAATAAGTAATTGGCTACTGTCACTTTTTGAGAGTAAAAAAAAAATATTTGGCAACACAAAATGATTACCTACTGTATGGCTCCTAAAGATATACTGAGATCTTCTGAAGCGAATCAGAGTATCTACAAGTAAAAATTGTTTTATGGTTTATGTTAAAAGTTGAGTTGATTGATTTATTGACGTAATATGCATTAGACATGTAAAACATCCAGATTTCATATAAATGCTGGGCGCTTTAATAATATAATTGTCTATATTATGTGGATGTTATTGCATGATTACATAAATAGATGAGTGAATTGGTCAGAACCAGTTCACAAATCTGACTTGACATCATTAAGAGATCATTAAATCCGATTCCTTAATCCGATCCTATTTGGAAACTATTTTCTTTTTTAAGATTTCTGTTGCTCGTGTGGGTGGGTGAGGGTCTGTAAAAGGTCAGTGATGTCTGATCTAAAATAGATCGCTCCACCTGTTCAAGTGTAGCAGCCGTAGCTTTTACACAGGCCATTCTATCACTCCCAAACACTCTTGATCATTCATCACATCCTGTCTATTTTTACCCAGAGTGGTCATTCTCCAGTAACTGCTTTAAGATAATGTCCAACGGAAACATACCGGCTTGAGTCAGCAATGCAATTTTAGGTTTGAGTTACTTTCTCTTTCCATTATTATGTGAACATTTAAATTGTAATAAAGGTTTTCAATAAAAAAAAATTGAATTGCGCTTTTTGGTTTTCTTTTATGCTTTTTTTTTTATATGCATACAGTATATATTTTTTAATCAAGATATTTTTTTAACATTTGATATGCACTCACTGTTCCTGATTGTTTGATTCGAGCAGGTTTTAAAGCGACGCGTTCCTGGAGTGTGGGAGTATGTGATTATGCATGCTGGAAACTCCCAGCACCTATTTTAGAAAGTCAACAGATCCTCCAGAGCCAAACTCCAGCTGGAGATTGGAGCAGTTCTATGCCTCTCACTATGCTTTTCTGGGCTTTTGTGCCCTTTCTTATAGCAATTTCACTCTTTTTCTTTGTCTCTCATTCAGGAGGAAAGAGTGGGATCAGCAAGAAGACAGATGGTGTGAAGGTAGGGTGGAAATCAGATATTCACTGTTTATATAGTTGATACAGGTAATCATTTTAATTGGTACTGTTTGGATTTAAGTCTATAGTTTGTACACTACAAACTTATCAAAATTTTGTACATTATGTTATAAGCATCTAATTCATTCATTTAAATTTAATTGCACATCAGTTTCACTGAGAATTTACTTTCAAAGATAGTTATTATTGTTTTACATTAGTAATACACTAAACAGAAATGACAAAGCAGCCTTAGAAAAAAAATTTTTGATTTAGCATTGGACAAAAAATGATAATTAATAAAAATATGAAATGAGAAGTCAGATAACTACGAGTAAGTAGTGGTAAGCCGTTAAATCTTAATTAAGCGAGTCATTCATTCATTCAGCAAAATAGTTCAAAAGTTTGCAAGTGATGTCTTTTCTGTTGTTGAATGTCAATCCTGTTGTGATATATTTTGGAATGAAATTAAGCAAATATAATGCATTTTGACAGCCCTACACAGCAAAATCCCCAGTGTTAAATTAACACTCCCAAAGTGTCTATATGTGTCCACACTATAGAGTGTTAAAAAT
>JAUCMT010000051.1:14382568-14394111 GCA_032357475.1 Enteromius thamalakanensis
ATAAAGCTCAAAGGCATTTGGTCTCTCTGGCGAGTTCCCATATGTAACGTCGAAGTGATTCGACTGAAAGGGTAACTTGTGTTATGATGTACAATTTAAAGTCCTACAGGGTTTTAAATAGGCACATGCCTTATTGAATAAACACCGGATCGTTCTCTTCTTTATTTTCATTTACTGTATGAAAATGTACTTCTTTGTTTACATTTGATATTTTCGTTTAGAAAAAGGGAGACTGGTGAAGTACGGAAGGCAGCTGTCACCTTCTTTGCTGTAACGGAGGAAGAGGGAAGATTGTCTTTAAACCCATTGGATGTTTTGATTCTATTTGAAGATGATGTCTGCCAAGTCATCAAGTCATCAAATTTATTTTGCACTAAAGTATTCCTGTATTTACACATTTTTGTAGATAAATGCTGTTTATCTTGAGGAAAGCAGGTTTTTTACATAAAAAATATTCTAATTTTATATTATTTAGCAGCTATTTATTATTATTAATATTATTATATTATATTTAACTTTTAAAATGGATTTTGTTAAACATTTCCTTGTTTGTGTGATCTCTACTTATTTAGTGAAAGTCTGATTAGAAAGCTTAAATATTATGTTTCTGAATATTTAACTGTTGTGTTTAATGCTTGAAAACATTTGTTGTATTTCAATAAATGCTTGAGAAAATACTCCTGTTCTGTAATTTTTTACCAGTGTTTTTGGTTAGACTTGTGTAACTGTATTCCTTTGAGTTTGATGAACTTAAACCATTTCAGGCAATCGGTTTCCCCAATCATTTAAGTAGCTATATAGTCGTTAAGACTTAGTTAGAATTAGTTAAATTCATTCAAACTGAGTGAAATAAACTCACAATGTTTAAGTTGAATTTACTGTAATTGACTTTGCCAACACTAAAATAAATAAAAAAATTAAAAGTTAAATTTTTTAAAATTAAAAATAAAAGTTAATATAACTCAAATGAATGAGGTTATGGTACTCCTTAATTGTTTTTCCAAACTTAATGGTTTAAAGCAATCGATTTCCTCAAACGGTTTAAGTTACCGTAAGGCTAGAAGGGATACAGATTAGGAGATACAGATGTGGCTACTGGGCATCGCACATCAATATAGGGTAATTTTTGTCAAGCTATACAACAATAATACTGTTTTTGCATTATTGAAAAAGGTAGGGTCAGGGTAGCTGTAGACCTCAAAATATCACAATCTAATAGACAGAAATAAGTTTTGATTTATTGTTAGTTAATATCTGTATCCCCTCCAGCCACAACCTGATAATGAAGTTACTGTATCATTCCAGATATTCCTCATAGGAAACTTGTTTATTTCTGCTTCTCCTCTCAGTCTGAATGCTGGTGTGATTGTAAAATAAAGTTTTAAATGTCTCCTCAACGAGCTATCATCAAAATAATTCATATTTCCTAGAATAAGTAATCAAATTAAAAGGCCTATATCCTCATCAAGGAATGCAACAAAAACACAAATGCATACAGTGACCAAGATAATGTCAAGTGTACCTTCAATATGACATACAGTATCAATATATTAATATGATGTATTATATTGTGTTTGTGTGTAGGAAGATGTGTGATCCCAGTGTTACGGCGTTTGAGCCCGAGGCTCTGGGAAACCTGGTGGAAGGGCTGGATTTCCATCGCTTCTACTTTGAAAACTGTAAGATCTGATTTCTAGCAATTAAAAGCAAAATTCCTGTTAGCTTCTTCCTAATGCTATTTGACCTTAAGATTTTTTTCATGCTGGCTGATTATTAGTAGCTATGGAATCCTTTATGACTTGCAATTGAGAGTTTGTCTCGCAATTTTGTCTTTATTTCTCAGATTTATATGTTTATAACTCATAATTCTAACTTTCTAAAGGATTGCAAGATACTGTATATACTCACAATTGAAAGATTTTCAAATGCATAGCATTGTAATTTTCCTATTGGTGTCAAACACTGATTTATATGAGACCAGGCATGGTTTTTTATGCAGAAAATATGCAAATAGTGGATATTGTCTGATCCAAAATATGTGTACAGTGTACATTTTATGACATCCTGATACCTTTGTCATAAAATGAAAAGTTGTCATACCTCATACTAAAATGCTTCAGTCATTGGATTGATGTCTTGATGTCTTTCACCCAATGTCTAATTGTATGAGGCCTGACACCTGCCCCCATTTTTCCTGAGACAGTGTGAGTCATGAGGCACTTTGTCCAGTGACTGAAGTCTTTTAGTATGAGGCATGATGCCTTTTCATTTTATGACTGAGGTTTGAGGATGTCCTATAATGTACACCGTATATGGGATGTTTCTAAGCTGTCAAAGCAGAATGTAATGATGTGTTTAATTGTGACATCCAAAAGGATATTTAGGATTGATTTGTTCAGAACAATACAGAAAATAGGAAAATGTCCAGCAAAGAAGTAACTCTGATGATGGGAGTTTCTTTCTGCTGCATGTTCATCTTTTCTTTATGTTATGAACTCCATCACCATTTTTCTAGGCTTAAAATGACTCGCCATGTACAAATTGAATAGCTGAAATATTTGTTAAATGCCACTGTTGTTTTTTAAAGATATAGGCATTTATTATAAATTAATTTATGCACTGTAAGAAATGATTCATTCAGTTTATTTAAAGGAATTTTACTTTTAAATTTTTTACAGGTGTTTTATTTTTAATAGATTTGAATAAATTATATGTTGCATTGTGTTTTAGCATACACAAAAAATAAATCACTGATCAAATTAAGCAATAAATTAAAAAGAAACTGGCAGGTGACATATTGAGTGATGTCTTTTTACAGTGTATAGATCATTTTCTGCCTGGACATTATTCTGTATATGTATTTTTCATATTCTTTCAGAATCTTGTAAACAAAATCTTTTATTTTTAAAATAAGGACTTCAGTGTTGTACAAATCGTATTAAAAGGTAAACTACAGTCATTGACAAACTGTGTGTATATTTTAGTTTGTCATTTTCTATTGGTCGTGTGATTTGTTCTTTAAAAATATGATTGGCAAAAATTGTCTGAGAGGCAGCACATGGTAGCTCTCCCAGCTAAAAAAAGTATTCTAAGAATTCTGATGTTCCAACTATGTTCTCTGAACATTTTTTAATCACTTTTCTTTTTATTTATTCCATTTTGGAAACGTGAATTAATTTGGAATCTTCCCGAAACAAGTAGTAGATGGTAACTTGTAAAAAGTCCAAATGGTTTCAGAAAATTTTATGAATGATGCTTCCTTGCTCTAACATTTTGAGTACATTATTCAAGATCTGCTAATTGTAAACAAACAGAAGTTTTGCTCATTACTTTGAGAAAACCATGCTAGACTGTCCCTGTGTGCTAGGATTGCAGCACCTCTACAGCAACCTAGAGCAACCTAATTTTGTTGTTTTTTTTATTTAATTTTTTTTAACAGTGTGGTCAAAGAACAGCAAGCCAGTTCACACCACCATCCTGAACCCTCACATCCACCTGATCGGTGAGGAGGCGGCCTGCATTGCCTACATTCGTATCACACAGTATCTGGACACAAATGGAATGCCATGCACTGCCCAGTCAGAGGAGACACGGATCTGGCATCGTAAAGACGGCAAGTGGCAGATAGTCCACTTTCATCGCTCAGGCTCTCCGTCTGCCATCACTAAATAAGAGAGTCAGGTAATGAATGTAACACTGAATTATTATTGTTTATTATTATAGGTGAATTCGATGGTTGCATAGTCACGCAATGTTATACTGTTTTATATAAAAAAAAAAAAAAAAAAAAATTTATATTAAAGGGTTAGTTCATTCTAAAATATAAATTCTGTCATTAATTACTCACCCTCATGTTGTTCTAAACCCTTAAGACCTTCGTTCCTCTTCTGAACACAAATTAAAATATTTTTAATGAGATCAGAGAGGCATCTGTCCATCCTTAGACAGCAACACAACTGAAATGATCCAGATCCAGAAACGTGGTAAAAACATCGCTAAAACAGTCCATGTGACATCAGTGGCTCAACTTCAGTTTTGCTATGCTAGAAAAAAAAAAATTTTTGCACAAAGAAAACAAAAATAATAATTTACTCAACCATTCTTCTCTCCTGACTTACGTCTTACACCATTTCAACGTATTTGACATTATCAGTGTTGCTTTCAAAGTCTGCGCATGAACGTAGGTGTTGTTAACCCTTAGGGTAAAGTGTGTGTATGCATTGTGATACTCTATAAAATGGCGGAAGACATAACTGTGGAGAAGATTGGTTGAATAAATTGTTATTTTTGTTTTATGGTTAGGGTTAAGGTTTTACGGTTATTTGTATTTTTGCACAAATTAGCCACCTCGTAAAATATGTATGAACTGCCGTGAGACTGGTTGGTTTGGAACGACATGAGGGTGAGTAATTAATGACGGAATTTTGGGGTGATCTAACTCTTTAAGACTAGCTTTTTGCAATTGAAGGGACCATTTTCTTTTTGAATATGTTTTTGCCAAACTCCTCACAGAACGTTCTGTGGATAATTTTTCCAAGTAACGTTCTGCTTAGAGATTTACAGTTAATAAATTTTACTGTGGTAGCTACCATGGGGAAAAAATAAATAAACAGATTAATAATGTTCTGTTTGGTTGAGCAATATAAAGTGCATTTGTAATACACATTAACCATGCATAATTAATGTAAAGTGTGCCAGATTAGGCCGTGCTGGCTAATTCATGCCAAATATACTAGTTAACATTTGAAATGTATCAAAACCATTTGTCAAAGTTGTCCTAAAATGCATTTTTGCACTTTTTTTGATCCACTTCAAATGTTTACTACTGTAGTCCCAGGACAGGTTGATATTTAAAGGGGCAGGCAGGTTTGGCCAATCTCATGTTAATCCAAAGGGTTTTTGGTTTTATCACATTTATTAAAAGAAAGATTACGATTCTCTCCAGAAAAAGCCAAGCTCCTGGAGGCGTGCGGAGCTAAAGAGTGACGAGCACTTGAGCTTGACGTGATGCCGTTTCACTTACCGTCTGCTGTTCTGAATCATGACCGGGATCTTTTATAGCTGTTACCGCTCAATCTTTCAGAATCAAACCTTGTGCATGCAAATCCAGAGTCAAAATTGGCCTTGCTTATAAACCGTTCGCAACACACTTGAGAAACTATAATGCTGCCCCAGAAAAACAAAGGGCATCCACTTTTCACTGAACGCTGGGTTCTTTTGTAAAGCATAAAGCGGTTATCCTTCCCTTGCAACAAAAAACACACATCTTTGGAAACATAGGTCTACTTCCCTTATCTTTATCTTCTGGTGGGAGTCTGTTCCAGGCTTGGGTTCACTTAAAGGCAAAAGATAACTTGAGGAAATTGTTTAACTGTTCAATAACAGTAATCATATATTGAATATATTGTCTTGTTTCGCTGGTGGTGAAGAAATGACACATTTTTGCTGAATAATATTTGTGAACACACCGTACAATTCCAGTCCTGGAGATCTCCATTCCAGATCAGACACACAAGCTGTGTTTGATCAACCCTCAAAGCTCAAACCTCCAGGACTGGAATTTTCTTACATGCTTATACAATATATTCATCTTGCTCTCTAACATTTTGCATACTGACCCTTCCTTCTTTTTCCATCTTAGCTGAACATACCAGAGTTGCAGGATCACTGGCTTGAGGATGTACAAGCTCCCAGCTTCTTATCTCATTCCTTGAACTTCATTGGCCCTCTGCTTTACGGTGTCACCCCATTCACATTAGCATTTATTCTCATTGCTCAAAACACTTCTTTATGGATAAACTATGACGAAGCCGTTGTTGCAACCCTGCTGCGTGGTATCAATGTTTTTTTTTAGCATCTTGGTTATGTTTACAAAATTAGCCACCATGTTTTTGACCATAAGTGCTACATTTGCCGGTATTAGACACAAATGAGATATTTGGGAAATGACTACATTCCAAAAGAGATCCTGTTTCATAAAAACGACATGGGTACCTAGACTTTTTTTTTTTTTAACAGTTAGACATTAACCAGTCTTTAGATTTCTCTGTAATAAACCCGAATGTAATCTGATTGAAATGGGTGTTTATATATTCAAAATAAATTAGAACAGCTAGGTAAGAATATAGCTAGTAATGACTTTTCCTGTGAATGTCGCTGAACAGATATCAACACGATTTCCAGACAATCACCATTGGACATTTTCTACTGTTTTTAGCAAAGTACATTGAACAGCAGTGAATTTCAGTATACGTTTAGCCCTTGAAATCAAAGCTGCATCTATGGCACAAAAACACACACACACACACACACACAATCCAATGAACCCACAAGATCCGCACTGCAAGAACAGATGGATCAAGGGGGCTGAGCAACCCACTCAACGAACTGTTGCTTAAAGTTAAAGCCGGTGCTGATGGTGGCATGCGAGAGCTTCTTTCTTTCAGCCGTGCGGGGTTTTTGAGATCCGAGTCTGGTGTGGTGTGCTCAGAGCACTTTGACAAAGTTCTTCCAGTAGAGCTGGTGTATTTGTTCTTCCTTTTGTATTTAGGATTCAGGGATTTTTTCTTTTTATTGCAAAAGGAAGTCTCTAGATAAAGCTCTTGAGGGTGTGTTTGATGTCTGGGCTTAACTTCTATTCAAATTCAATGGAAGCGCATTGCTGAAGATAGAGAACGAAAGAGCTTTCAATAATCAGCGTTGACGTGTTTATCTATTGATGTCTTTTTAAGATGCTCTATTTGCTTGATCAGTCTTACGGTGACGCGAACAATCAAAGCTATTCAAAGGAGAAAGTGGACATTGCTAACTCTATACAGTGATGCTCAGAAAGACCTAGCATTTTAACTTGTTGATATTGTATTCAGATATATTGCTGGTGGATATCTGTTATTTACAGAGTGACTGCTATTCAGATCGATCTCTGTCTTATCTAAACATTTGTAAGGTATATTAAAATGTTTTTTTTGCATCTTATATGCACAGATTAATAATAATGTGTGTTCAGATTTACTAAACTAGTTACATTTTTATTAGTAAAACTGTATGAGCTTAGTCAGATTTGTCAACTATTGCTTCTTGACTCTTAGTGTTTATTTTGTAAAGCAAGAATGTTACCGTGATGATTGTATGCACGATTTTTTGGTTGTTTGATTCGTTTTGATAAACATTTTGCCATGGCTGTATAAACGCTACTCATCCGGTTGGATCACTGCCGTCAACCAACTGTAAACTCTGCTATTCTTTTTTCTGATATTTAAACACTTCCTTGTGACACGTTTGACGAAGATCCGTTCTTAATATTCAATTGTCATTACAGAACCAAAGTCTTTTCTCCTCCTTATTTAACTCCTTAGAAAGTCATTTAGAATTGAAAGAAATAAAATGCATGGAAACCTTTTCTATGTCTTCTAGTAACGTGGTTCATTGTAAACGGCTCCTGAAAGAGTTGTTTTGTGGCCTCTTTGATGTTTTTGTCTTCTTTATCGTTTCAGCACAGTTTACGAAAGGCCTAACAGCATCTTTTGATAGTTTTTGACGTATATGCTGTGTTTTGTTGAGGCATGCTGTTTTTATTGTCAAAAAGTGGGTGGGTACCATATTGTTTTCTGAGTGAAATGTACTTTTGCTCTAATGCAACCGGGCTTATAAATAAAAGTGCTTTACAAAGTATTGTAGTTGTCAGTGTGTGTTTACTGCTTATAAATATAAAAGTTGTGAACTTATCACGTGTCTAAACTTCTAGAGCGTCTCTCTCTAGAACTCAAACTCAACTAATCAGGGGCCTGTTCCATAAAACAAGTTTAGCAAATAAGCCAGGCTTTTGGCAGATAGCCTGACTTATTTCAAACCAAATTAACTGGCAATAAGTCAGACTAACTGAAACAAACCTGGCTTATTCAGTAAACTTGTTTTATGGAACAGGCCCCAGGAGTTCTGAGTGTGCATAGTTAAGCTGAAGGTAGCAATTCATCCAGGCCAAAATGACTGAATTGTAAGAAGAAATGCAATCTGAGTTCGCGCTAGACGTTGCAGATAGTGCCAGGTTGGAATGATAGCTGTCAATCATCTGTGTAGCACTGACGGGAAAAGTTGTTTACTTATTATTGGACTGAGTGAGGTGGTCTACAGTATATTGTGAAAAGTAGGGGAATAATAACTGAATGGGTATAACTTTGAACACTTACTGGGTTTATTTGACAATACTCTACTAAAGCTGGTTCTACATCTAGCCAATTTATGGCTAAGATCTGACTTCAAACATCCGCTGAATGTCATCTTGACACAAGTCACTACTAAATCCTCATGACCCATTATTTTATAATAATAAATCAACAACGTCTGAATTACCTGCAGATGCCATTTACATGTAGTTTGATAAATGTGTAAATTATATCATTGATTTTGAGTAAATACATACAATTTTGTTACATGCATTGTAATACTTATGACTAGCTTTTAACCGATGAACATGTTCTTAATAGCCAAAATATTATTAACATGTGTTTGACAGAATGGAGTCGAGCACTCGCATGCTTTCATCCATTGTCCTGAGGCCTACCACTTCTGTGAGGTCGAACAACATTCGAGTAGTAAGCAAAAACGTGATTCTGAAATAGCGATGGTGGTCTGAATGTAGTAAAGGGGAAAGTATATTCTTGCTTTACTTCAGCAAATATATATATGTTTCTCAGTGACTCCAGTGGTTCACAGCGGTATTAGAGGCATGAAGGTACTGAAGACTACTCAGTCTGGATTTGAAGGCTTCCTACGAGACCGTTTCACCACTCTGACAGAGGCAAAGGACAGATTCTTCTGCACTTCTGTTTATGCAAGATGGCGCTACAGCACTCATGTGAATGTGGCATTTGATGATGCATGGTAAATGCAAAACATTTAGACATTCTATAGACCATGGTATATCATACGTATCTATTAGATGCTGTACTGTGTATTTTAGCT
The DNA here is from genome assembly GCA_032357475.1 of Enteromius thamalakanensis. Taxonomy (NCBI): domain Eukaryota; kingdom Metazoa; phylum Chordata; class Actinopteri; order Cypriniformes; family Cyprinidae; genus Enteromius; species Enteromius thamalakanensis. The sequence goes on from JAUCMT010000051.1 coordinate 14,391,530, forward strand.
TACTGTAATGACAATTGTCTTGTAGGAAAACCATTAAGGACACCATCATTCAGAAGTTTGCAGGACCCTATGATCGTGGGGCATACTCTCCGTCTGTTCAGAAAACTCTGTATGAATCACAAGTTCTGGTTCTTGACAGAATTCCACAGGTTAATCAAACTGTTATGATGCTCATTTATACTTAAGTATACTTAAAAAGCAAATGTAAAAAACGGTCTCACGCTTTACTTCTGCAGGTTGAAGAAATTGAGATAGTTATGCCGAATCAGCATTATTTTGTCATTGACATGACAAAAATAGGACTCTCAAACAAGGATGAGGTGAGTGACAGAAATCGATCGAAATAGTTTGGGGCAAAAAAAAAGTCAAACAGGGGTTATCAGTTCAGATCGGTCTGAATATGTTTCTCTGTTGACAAAGGACAAAGTCTAGAGTTTTCAGGGTCTGTGATAAAATCAGGACTTTTGAGACTGCTACTCTTAAAATGACTTTATTGCCAAACTTTTACAAACCATACACACAGGAGAACAATAATCCCAATTTAGAGACGATAAAGTAATGTTCTTGCTTTGTTTGTTTTTATATGTTAAAATCATGTCGCAATGTTATTGTGCATTCATTTCAGGTTTATCTTCCCCTTGATAATCCATCAGGAAACATCACAGGCACTGTACGCAGAAAACCACGAGCCAAAATGTAAAGAAAAACAGCATTTACAAACCAGAAATCTTATACAAATAAACCCTATAAAAAACCTCAAGTTAGGCTCTAGAATGATTACCTGCCTAAACATCAACTTGATTTTTATTTATGTAATCACACAAGTAAAAAATACAAAATGATAAATATATCAATAAACGTTGTCCAAAAATGTCTATGTGTTCATCTTTAGAACTTCTTTGTTTGAATTCATTTATAACGAATTTTATATTTGTTTCCTAATGAGTCATTTAAAACGAAATGGACAGATTTGTTGAAATTTCAGTGTGTTTGGGTTGAAAGGTGTGTAAAGCAGTGTTTCTGGAGTAAACACAATTAAAATCATTTACATAAAAGAACAATTAGCTTTATCACCTTCCTATAATAAAGAATCCAGTTCATAAGATAATCATGCATGTAACATATCTGGGATTTCAATGTTGAAGGAGATGGAAAAATGACTATTACATTTAATGATCCAATTTTTTTTAAATAAATAAACAAATCGAATACCATACACTCAAAAGGAAGGAAGTCACACAGAACTGTAATGAGTTTTTTTAAGCAATCTGAATAAGCACCATTTATTGCAGTCTACACTCGCTTTTGTTTCATCTTTTGAAACACCCTGTATCACAAACCGCTACAGATTTACAGTGTTGTGCTGGCTTTCAAAAATCAACAACTCACCAATTCATCAGGAAATCACATTGTTAGTTACAGAATGAAATAAATAAAGTGAATTCGTAGCAGCACAAAAGCACTGTCATTCTGACAGGACTCCTGCAAACAAAGCCCTATATGCGCTGAGACTTTATAGCTGTAAACCACAGCAAATACATCATATTCAGAAGTTCGATCATTTGTGCTGTTACTTTTTATCTATTAAAAAACAAAAAAGGAAAAATAAACACCAACAAACTTATAAAAATCACAACCTCCCTCTCATTTCTGTTCAAAAGTACTTCATGCGTTACACACAAACATCTTTAAGAATAGTGTTTCAATTTTAGTTCAAGCCATTTTTCATTTTACATCACATTTTAATATGATCATTTAATCTTAAAAGCAATAAGGATTTATGTACAAGCACGCAAAGTGAAGGTAAAATCAGGATGAACATGTTAAACGCAGGTAAACTAAAAACAGTGAATATGCCTGTACAGCAGAATGCAATAAATTCACCATGTTTCTTTATTAAGATGCATAAAATGTATTAGTTCTGCCTGCAGTTACCCAGCGCCTCTGCTGTGATTGTCTTCCATGCGTCCTTGTGGCTGCAGCAGCTATGAGACGTTACTTTTTAAGTGTTGGGTTTGGAGAGGCTTGACGTGATACTCATAGATCTTCAGTGCAGGACCCAGTTTTATTGATAGTCCAGTCAGAACGTCATTTCGAGTCATTAATAAAAGGGATTTGCCATCAATTTCCTGTCAGGGAAAGATGAACAAAAAAGACAGAGGAGACAAATAATAAAATGATAGGTTGCACTTTATTTTGATATGACATTTTAGAAACGAAAAGTAACTTTGCATCTACATCTCAAGTCAATAGAGTACATGCCAATTAACTCTCAGAGTAGACTGTTTGGGTAGGTTTAGGGTTAGTAGAGTAAGTTTACGTATACTTTCTATAGGGCTGGGTGGTATATACCGCACGATATATTATGCGCATCTCATCAGTAAAGCCGGTTATTTGATTAGCGCTAAAGGGGGTCGCACACCGGACGCGCAGCGCAGCGCCGCGTCGCGTCGCGTCTAGGACAGCTCGAAGTATCGCACACCAGACGCGCACATTCTATAGTATTATTTGTTTGCTCTACTAAAACATGCTACATATTTTTTTCTATATGTTTACATTTTATTCAAGCTGTAAACTAATGT
>JAUCMT010000051.1:14459686-14472424 GCA_032357475.1 Enteromius thamalakanensis
TAGCTGTAATCCTGGGGTGTAGACTCATTTAATGTAATATATTCATCTGGTTTTAGCCACGTTTCTGTCAAACAGAGAAAATCTAGCTTATGATCTATGATCAAATCATTTACAAAAAGTGATAGTAGAAAGAGACCTGATATTCTGTAAGAAATAAACTGTAGCACATTGTATTTTTATTGTGCACGCTGTGTGTCTGAGTGTTGTTCTGTTTTTCTGTGCTTTAACGCAGATCTGGCATGTCAGATGAACACTCATACCCAGCAAGTCCCAGCCACCCGCAGGAGGCAGGAGCTGATGGGAAAGACGCAGGCCCCACACAGACTCAGTCCCTGGACCGAGCGCACCGACCCCCGGGCTCCTCCACCTCCGCTGCAGCCCGGCAGCACTCTCTGGGACGTGTTCAGGCCCACCACGGCCCCCCGCCGCCAGACTCGGCCCTCAACGGACCCCGGCCAACAGCTGCCAAAGAATACAGGCACGTCACTTCCTTCTCCACAGTTAAAGTGGCCCGGATTCACAGACAGGGCTTAGTCGGGCTAGTACGGGCCAGTAAATAGCTATAACCATAAATGAAGCTTTTCAAAAACATACTCTCAGGCCATACAAGATTTAGGTGAGTTTGTTTTTTCATCAGATTTGGAGAAATGTAGCATCCCATCACTTGCTTAGCAATGGATGCTCTGCAGTGAATGGGTGCCGTCAGAAACAACTGATTAAAAACAGCTGTTACTTCAGTTTTAGGAAGGTTATCTGTCTATTTATCATATTTTTCTTGATGGAAGAAATAACTGCATAAGGATTAAAGTTAATTTTGAATAATGATATAATGTGACAAATGCTTTTTCTGTGCAAAACAGTTCCTTAAACATTTCTCCTTTATCATCACTTCTCAGCGGCCATCAGATCCTTGAGCACTTCATCCCACCTGCTCCTCCTCCACCTCCTCCCCTCATCCCTTCCTCTCAGACTGCCTTCGACAGCACGTCTGGCCCTCAGTCACTACCCCCGGGAACAGTGGTGTCACTCTCGCGGCCCTACAGCCCCTCTCCTCCCCCAGCTCCTCCCTCGGCCTACACCGCTTCCCCTTCACATGCTGTGATGGGCGCCCCTTCTCAGCCCCCCCAGCCTCCTCACCTCCTGCCCGATGTTAAAGACCCCAGCGTATGCCGAGCTGCACGGCCACACGCTCTCCTGCGCCCCCATGGCCCCGCCCCCTCCCCCGCCCGGACCCCCCACCCACGCTCCATCCCCATCCCGCGTAACACATCCGTCTGGAGAGTCTACTCTGCCCAGGAAGGGCCAGGTGCCTCTCATCCCCATGAGCGACGCCCGGAGCGACCTGCTGGCTGCCATCCGCAGAGGTCAGTGCTCAGCAGAATGTGTTGAACGAGGCATGTTGTGTTACATGGGCTTTTTTATTAATTAGTTGATTTCAATGGGAGCCAATGGGTGAAAGGTCTAAAATACAGTTTCAATGCAGCTTCAAAGAGCTCTACATGATCCCATCTGAGGAATAAGGGTGTTATCTAGTAAAATGATTTAAAAGAAAAAAAGCTTGTTTAGCACTAGCTCAACATGTTGGAAACCTACATAAACCTACACCTACTCATGACTTCATTATATGGAGATAAATCCTAAACGGTTTTCTCAAAAACCTTACTATCTTTCTTAACTGACAAAAGAAAGACATTACATTCTTGGGTGATAGGGAGATGAGTAAATTATCAAGACATTTTTAACCTTTAAACATCATGTCTGCAGCACTGATAATAAATCAACATAGTACAATGATTTCTGAAGTAATGGCTGATGAAATTTCAGCTTTGCATCACAGAAATATATGATATTTCATAGTGTATTATGGAATACTTATTTTGAATTTCTTTATTTTTGATCAAATAAAAGCAGAAAAAGTTCTTTAAAAAATATTAAAGGCCAGTTTTACTAAACAGGGCAAATTAGCGCAACAGCGCCAATGTGAGGGGAAATTTCTGTGTGAGATTTACTAACAATACGCAAATTAAAGAATACGTAACATCTTATTTACATATCAGCCAATTCAATATACTAATCGCATCACGAATTGGCATAGTGGAAAATAAAGAATAAAGAAAAAAAGAACTCACAGTTGAGGGTTTCTAAGTCATTTTTTATTTCCTGAAGTAAATTAATAATAACATGGCTTAGGAAATTATATTCTCGGATAATGTGCTATTCTGTCATTCAAAATAAATTACTACATGTGGGAAAAAACCCTCTCTCTTCTACCACATGCCCTCTGTTCTTTGCACTGCTTTCTCAAGCAATAATAATTGCTGCCATTTTGAGCGCAAAATCGTTTAAGATATGTGTTTTTTGGCTTTAAATATTGCCAGTAATTTGACAAGCGCAAACGTTAGTAAAACCCCTTCTGTGATTAATTTGAATATCCATACATTTTGCATCTGAAAGGGAAACTTTTAGAAATGTATATTCAATAAGGTCAGTTGCAAAAATAACTGTATCCACACCTTTTCAGCACTAATTCAACACTGCACGTATTTAGCAAATACTCCTTTTGAAGGAAATGTTACGGCCCCTACTCTAAACATGATGCTGTGTCCCGGCGCTATGACACAAAAACAATAAAACACATTACAAACCAGGCATTTATTGCATCCAGTGGAGACATAATTACTGATTATTATGACTTAGTTCTGTCTTTTTAAGCGTTGATATGCATCACACCTCGTTAACATAACACCATGTCTGCATTCGTGATCGGAGGGTTCAGGAATCAGTCCTCCGTAAATGTGCTGAACACACTCCAATATTTGTGTTCAACTGTTCTGGAACACTGTTGGATACACAACTTAACACTGATTTCTAGTTTGGAAGCACAAGCAAAGTAGTTTGGCTTTCACACTGACACACAGCGTCTCCAGAACATGGCGCCCGCAGCAACACTACAGACAGAATAATAGCTCCGCCTTCTTTCTTTGCGTAAATGGTGTTATGAAAATAAACCACTCAGTGATGTAGAATAGCATGTTTAAACGAGTCATTTTAGAGGAGTGTGGACAACTCTAACAACTTTAATCTTTGCAACTTCAGGGGTTTTAACAGCTTGTAACACTCCAAAGAGAAAGAACAATTTTAAATTGCATCATATTACCCCTTTAATGCCAAAAGTCGATTTGCCTTTATACGAAGTGTTGGTAAAACTGGCCATAAAAATCTTACTGCTACCAAACGGCAGTGTATGCATTAGCTATTATTGAACTGTTGGCTTCTCCTGCAGGTATCCAGCTTCGTAAGGTTCAAGAGCAGAGAGAGCAGGAAGCCAAGAAAGAGCCGGTGGGTAATGATGTGGCTACCATCTTGTCCCGACGCATTGCCGTGGAATACAGTGAATCAGATGAGGACTCTGAGCCGGAGGAGAACGAGTGGTCCGATTGAGGCTCGGGGAGCCAGATCTGCCACCATAATGCTGCTATTTTCCATTCCTGCACATAGTACACAATCCTCAAACGGTCAGACGAACATCGGACGGGGTTACCCACGAGATCATAACAGACAGAAAAGGAAGGAAACAGAATCTGTGCAATGCAAAGGAGAAAGGACACAGGGAGGTGCAGAAATAGACAGATGACAAAAGAGAGTTTGAGGGTAAGCACAGGAACTTTAAGAATAGAGTTTGTTTCATTATAGTGTAAATTCAACATGCTAGCATTTCTTTAAGAGTCGCCAAGAAAATACTTCGTTGAGTGAGTTTTAATTATATATTTTGTTAGCTGTCCAGAGAATATAGAGAATACTTATCCATCTTGTGTGGTACATGAAAATGACGGTCAACAGTGGTATTAGCACTTATATTAATTTTATGTTACAAATAATTGCCAAACTTTTGTTACACAAATTTGTTGCGGTATCGCTGGTTTGCTTCATGTGGGATGCCCTAAATATACAGTATGGACAATCAAACCATCGCTACAGGATCAAAGTACATTTCTTCTTAAATATCACAACTCTTCATTATCCAAAATTTGTCACTTTGTTCAATTGTGGACAGTGTTGTGATGGATATTTATACCCCAAATTAGCAGTGAGTACAATTCTTGATGCTTTTGTTGTTTGCTTTTATTATTTCTTAAGGAACAGATGTGGGCAATAATTTATTACTGCTTGCAGTTTACTAATCGTGTGTGTTTGTGTGTTGTGTTTGTGCGCCTAAATGTGTCAAATGAGGTGATGGAGTGCAAGACGGTGTCATCTGCTATTTTAGACTTATTATAACCCGTAACAATGTAATTTACAAGTACTGTATCATTAATGTGTTTTACAATTTATTGTTGTATAGATTTTTGTAACATTGCTCAAAAGATGGAAGTGGCAAACATATGTTTAAACTATCATGTTGTAGGAATATAGCCTAATGTGCATGTATGAATAATAAATAAAATGTTAAAAAATCTACTTAAGTTTTGCATTTATTAAAATTGATTTTCCACACTGCACTGATTGTTTTATTTTAAGTGTTCCTGTTATAGGTAATGAAAGGTTCATATTTTGGTTTTGAGAGTCCCAAACAACAGGTTGACATTGCATGCAAGCTCAAAAAACACTTTTTCCTATAATATGCATGTATTATTTCAATGACAAATATATATCTACAATTTTATTGCTCCCAGAATTTTTTTTTTCAACACTTTGAATTTTCAAAAAAAAAAAAAAAAAACTTGGTACATATCATCTGGAGATTCTCATGACAAAATGAGGCAAAGATATAAACAAATTTAATAGCACCACCCATTTTTTCAAATTGACCTACAGTATATCTCCAAACGTAACAAAGACAATGTAAATATTACACATTATTTTTACGGTTGAACACTTTTTTGTCTTTGACCCATATATATTTGTCTTCTATACGAGTCAAATGCTAACTCTTTGACTACTATCAAACAAGGCCGACTAATAATATGTAATCATAAAATTATTAATATTTATAATTATTAAAATAGAATTTAATAATATAATTATTAAAAAAAATACGCCAAAGACTGCAGCCAATAATATTCGTTTTTAGTGCATGTTTTGAGGTCAGGAAAGTAACAAACCCCCCTCTCAAACATACTCCCACCCGGGTCACGGCACCAATTTTATCTGGTCCTACTTGCACTTAAACTAATGTCAACTAACTTGGGAGTCGGGCACACTAGCAAAGACACTACAGACTGCAACCTGTATTTTCAGCCAACTTTCAAGCCATTTTTAGGTAATACTACTATTGTAGTGTAAGTTGCATCTCTACATGTAAGCCACAAGAACACAAAAAAGCAAACACCATTCTCTGTTGAAAATGCATACTTCTTCGAAGACTGTGAGAACAATTCTGAATTCAGTTTTTCTAAAATAATATTTTGCTCCCATGGTCGCCAAGACACCACAGCTATACGGCCATCTGGTGCCTCACAGCATGATGTCCACTCTGCTTTAACAAAGCAAATTTTCACGATAAATCATTCCATCTTACTTAACCTGCACATGACAGGCCTCTCCCAAAACACATGCTCAGGTACATTTATAGATTGTAAGACTACTAGCACTCGGTCAGACAGCTCTTGAAATCTTGCGCTGAAATCTCCTACCACAGAACGTCCTAGATATCTGGATAAGTTTGCTTTCAATAAGGCGGGGCGGACCACGTCGAATGCATTGCCTTTGAAGTGACCCCATGTATTTTTATCAGCAGCATGTTAAATTAGCCGTCAGATGAGAGAGAGAGGGTGGGACAGGCAGGATCTTGTTTATATCTATCTCCAGCTTCCCTCCTAGGCTGTGACGTCACTGTCCCCTTCATCAGCGAAGCTCCATCTGTCCCTTAAATCTCCGCCAGCTCTCCAGTGACTCATTGCGGAGCAGAGTGGATGCTGAGAGGAGACCCCTGACAAACAACAGATGCACACTACCTGTTTACCCCACATCAATGAGTCACATTGGGCCATTCAGCCTCTAGCGCGTTTATATGTACCTTTTTAGAGTGCTGATGTTTCCCATTAAGTGTGTGTGCTGAAGCTCGAAAAATAATTCAACTTCCTCTAGAATTTACAGCGTGACTAATGGACTGGAAGCAGGAGCCATATTTGACTCATTGTGCGACGGGACAAACATGCAGAGTAATAAGATAACATACGAGTGTCTTATATTTGTACAACGTATACTGCTCCTGTTTCACATATATTCAGTCAAAAAAATAGTAAGCGGTACACATCAGTGCTTCCTCAGCAAATTAATCAAAAACAATCTTAAAGGAACAGTTCACCTGAAAAGAAAAATTCTGTCATCATTTACTCACATTCGAGTGTTTCCAAATCTGTATGAATCTCTTTGTTCTGCTGAACACAAAGAAAGATATTTAGAAAAAAGTTTGTAAATAGGCTGTTTTGGGTCACCATTGACTTATGGTGACCCAAAACAGCCTGGAAAGTGGAAAGTGTAATAGTCCCTGTTTGGTCTCTGCTTAGTTTGTAGGCTTGTATTGGTTGCACACAACAGGAAACATTCTAAGTGGTTAATAGTTGATGGTTTGTAATGGTTTTTATAAGGGAAACCATTAGATTTTTGAGGCTTCGGTAGGATGAATGAACAGCTTTTGTGGGAAAACAATTCGTTAAAATCCGGTAAATCTTCAACAAGCTTTAAATATTCATTTTGCACAGATCTGATTTTAGAGTTCCTGTTGAAACACATATTGTTTAATAAGAAATGTCAGACAATTTTATAAAGCTGACATTATAGTTCACTGCACTTCTGATTCATCACAAAATATGTTTATCAAGGAACTTGTGATGCTGTTAGGCTTTATGCAATTGTAAAGTCATGAAGCTTGGCATCTCCCAATAATACATCTCTGGATGTACATTAATTGTAAAAATCAATAAGCCATTTTCTAAGAATTTCATATCTGGACTTATAAACTCCCAGACGTGGAATAACAAACAGAAGCCATTCAACATATTAGAAGTCCAACCCAGGCTCATTGAAAAAATGTGCTTCTACATAATTTCCCGCAACTGCACGTTTTGCCGCAGTTTAAGTAAAATGTCCAGAGAGTGGTGCTAAAAGACACGTTTAATAAGTACCCGTGGCACATTTGGTTCAGGTACGTATTGTTTTTATAATGCTGCTTTGTTTAGTACACTAAACTCGAAAAATCATACATTTGAAGCTGTATTTAAAAATCGTAACAAAAAATCGTAACATTACATTTAGCAACATAAATGAGCCTTTATTAATTAAAAATGTACCTGTAAATCATACTTTTGTGTGAAAAGAAATAAAAGTTTTACTGCCTCTTGTGTTCATGTCAACTGTAAACTGCAGCGATGGTCATATAATTAGAATATCTTCAAAAACTTTATTTCACTAATTCCATTCAAGAAATGAATAATGAATTGTATAAGGAACACATTCATTCCTGATATATTTCAAGTGTTTATTTCTTTTCATTTTGATGATTATAAACCCCAAATTCAGTTTCTGCACACCTGGTGCCACACTCTATCAGCTAATTAACTCAAAACGGTCTTAAATGGTTAACTTAAATGGTCTGTCAGTCTAGGTCTGCAAGCTACACAATCATGGCGAAGACTGCTGATTTGACAGTTGTCCAAACAACAACCATTGACACTTTGCACAAGGAGGGAAAGCGTAAAAAGGTCATTGCAAAAGAGGCTGGCTGTTCACAGAGCTCTGTGTCTAAGCACATGAATGGAGACGCAAAGTGAAGGAAAAGATGTGGTAGAAAAAAGTGTACAAGCAATAGGGATAACAACACCCTGGAGAGAATTGTGAGACGAAATCTATTCAAAAATGTGTTGGAGATTCACAAAGTGTGGACTGCAGCTGGAGTCAGAGCTTTAAGAAGCATTACACACAGACGTAATGCAAGACATGGGTTACAGCTTACAATTCCTTGTGTCAAGCCACTCGTGAACAACAGACAGCATCATAAATGTCTCATCTGGGATAAAGACAAAAATGACTGGACTGCTTCTGAGTCTTCCAAAGTTAAAGTAAGTTTTCTTTGGAAATCAGGGTCTCAGAGTCTGGAGGAAGAGAGGAGAGGCACAGAATCCACGTTGCTTGAGGTCCAGTGTAAAGTTTCCACAGTCAGTGATAGTATGAGGTGCTGGCGTTGGTCCACAGTGTCTTCTGAGGTCCAAGGTCAACGCAGCTATACCAGGACGTTTTAGAGCACTTCATGCTTCCTGCTGCCGACCAACTTTATGGAGATTTCATTTTCCAACAGGACTTGGCACCTGCACACAGGAGCTGGTTTAAGGACCATGCTATCCCTGACCAGCAAACTGGCCTGACCTTAACCCCCATAGAAAATCTACGAGGTATTGTGAAGAGCAAGATGCGATATGCCAGATCTAACAATGCAGAAGAGTTGAAGGCAACTATCAGAGTAACCTGGGCTCTCAAACACCTGAGCAATGCCACAGACTGATCGACTCCATGCCACGCCGCATAGCTGCAGTCAAAAAGGTGTCCCAACTAAGTATTGAGTTCTGTACATGCTCATACTTTTCAGTTGGCCAAGATTTCTAAAAATCCTTATTTTGTATTGGTCTTGTATTGGTAATATTAAAATTTTCTGGGATACTGAATTTGGGGTTTTGCAGAAACGTACTGTATGAAGAGGCACATATTTCCAATGAGCCAGCGTACCATCAAAATCATTTTGAAACTCATAAATATGAAAACCTCTATGCCATTGCTTTATTTAAAATGCTAAAGAAAAGCAACAAAATGTATTCTTTTTAAATGCATTTATTATCATTACAACTGAAGTATCAGAGAAACACATCAGCTTAGCTAAAAGGGGCTCTGAATATTGTCTTGGGGGGCCTTGAAATCAATAAATGTTGAGAAAGACGAAGACTGTTCAGTAAGCAGTAGGCTAGTATTAAATTCCAAACATGAAGAATCAGCCAGGTTTCTGGAGTAAATGCTGGACAGAGATCAATGGCACTGTGACATGCTATTTACGTAACCCATCTCAACACAACTCAGCTCGACACACAAGAAGTGCAACTTTATAATCAAGTACAAAAATATACTTCTATATAAATGTTACACAGAAAATAATTGCATTGTGACATTGTCGTATATAAAGACCATAAAGACCAATTTTTATGTTATGCTGTCTTGCAAGGTCTGAGACGTTTTATTAACGCATAGTACATTCAGACATTTAACACTATAATATTTTAAATAACCCAGTAGTTTCATTCAAGCTCAGTAAATCCAACATGTCAAATTTATATCTTTGGCTGCCTCTTCTAGATGTTGAACTGATGACAGTGAACAGACATATCATCAAACCCACAACTACACGCTTTCAGTAGATGATACTGATGTTTTCAAAGCTACTGAGAACGACTGTGAATACAAACACAACTAATGTTTGCAACATTAAAAGCAAGTGCAGATAAGGCATACTGAACCACACATTCACACAACACCATTTAGGTCGTTTGATTGATGTCTGCATCAATGAAATGCGAAAGCAATCAATAGTGCACTACGGAAAACGATTATCTCTATGTCTGTTCGTATGGTAGAAAATACACCTGGAAGATCACATCAATATATATATCAGCGTATTAGAAATAATGTAAAAAAAACGTAAACCCAGTGGTGATGCATTAATATTCTAACATTTGTCTAGTTTCACACATGTTCTGCTATCCTAAATGAATTGCTGTTAAGTGTTCCTGAACTTAAACAACCAGGAACAGAATGGCGCACCAATGGAATATTTGTACATCGGTTAGTTTGATGGCAATACATTGTGGAAATATTTTTTTTTCAACCTGTTACCATTTTAAGAAGACAATTTGATGCAAGCATACCACGGTGCTTACAGACAATAATTCAATGTATGCTACATTTGGATAATTAAAGGCCCTGTTCCCGGAATCCAATACCATCTTGAAGCTTACAAAACATCCATTTATATCAACGCCACCAAACATTTCTACAGAAACTTACATTACAGTGTCCGTGTTACTGTGTGCTCACATTCTGAGTATAAAGTACTTAATGTGTAATTATTTGGTGGAGCTGCTTGTAATTATGCTGTCTTTTGATGGTTCTGAACTGAAGTGCAATGGCGTTTTCTGTTTTTTTTAGTATCCTATCATTTACCAGCAGCAGAATGTAGTTATACTGTAACTATGCTTACTGTGGTCCATACAGTACTGTAGGTATCCTGTGCATCTATCACACAAACAACAATCATAATCTATTGTACATTCATTCTTTGTATTTGCTTTTTTTCTATGTAGGGTTACAGTGGAGTGCTGAAATCAACCCAACCCTCTGAAACACCTGACAACCACACATTTTTTGCCCAGTACAATCATTGTACAGTATGTTCCATTATCAATAGTTTTTGTTTGTACAGTGGTGTGAAGCAACTTGCAGATTTCTTTGTAGTGCAAAGCCCCCGAGGAAACATGGTGATAGAAGAAATATGAGATGGTAGGAAAAATGTAATTTGATGTATTTGTTTTCTCTCACAAAATCAACGCATTCTCCTGAGAAACTTCACGATCTCTTGCATTTGTTCACTAAAGCCAGCACATTTCCATGGGAAACAGTTTATCAGGGGAACAAAAAAGTTGTTTCAGTAATATGCAAAACATTACTGAGCAAATGCTAAATTGTGTTAAGGTTTTGCCAAAGAATGCAAATCATTAAAATATTGTGCTTTCTTCAACCTCATATTATTGCAGACACAAAGGTTTTGCAAGCAAATGCAAAGTTGTATCGTAAGAATGTTAAAGTCTTGCAAGTGACAGCAAAAAGAGTTATAGTAAATAACTCTAGTAGAGTAAATAGTTTTTCTTTCCCCCTCATAATATTGTGAGCGTACATATTTTCTCTGTATAAAGTGAAAGTCTTGCGGGAGAACGCAAAATTCTTGCAAGTTCAGGCCAAATTTTGTGGGAAAATATTTGCAAGGATTTCTGGGGGAATGCACAAACTCTGCAAGAGAATGCATTCAAACATTCAAACACAATGTTTCCTCATATTACTGCAGACACAAAATCTTTACGAGTGAATGCAGAGTTTCTCCAGGAAATGTTGAAGTCTTGTGGGAACACAAAAACATTCAAAAATAGTCTTTCTTCCCACCCCACATTATTTCTGTCACAAAGGTTTTGAAAGCACGCAAAGTTTCAGAGGAATGCATAAAGTCTTAAAAGTGAACGCAAAATTTTGTTAGCGAATGCAATTCGAAATACAACATTTAAAGCTTTTAAACCAATTCCGTTTTCGAATACAAAAGCACCTAAATTTTCCTCCCAATCTTTTTCTCCCATTACCATGCCCCCTAGCACAAGGACGTTAAACATGATGTTTGTTTGAATTACCAATTTATCATAGTAACATGTCATATACTGTACATGTAACATGGACACAATGCTATGAAAAGCTACCAAATCGGCCAAATAAAAAAATATTCACCCACTACACTGAATTACAATATGTGGATTATATGCGCCATGTGCTTCACTGAGAGGTCACCTCCAACATTGTGCTTTAATCTGAAAACGCTACACATCGCTGGGTGTCCTGGGTCGCATGGTGAAACTGTAAGGCATGCACCAGCAACAAGCAATCCTCAACGACCGGAGAATTTCAGGGTTCCTGAACGCATATATCATGGGGTTGATTATGGAGTGGCAGATGGCCGGAAGAGACGTAGCGTAGGTGTAGATCACAGGTGATCGGGTGTCCGCCACCAGCGAGTACATGGCGAGAGGGATCCAACAGAAGGCGAAAGTACCCAGGATGGTGGTGAGGGTGGAGACCCCTTTCGTGGTGGAAGACGAGTGCGAGGTAGTCATAAACTGACGCTGCACAGCGATTTGCTGAGCGTGCCGGAAAGCAATCTTGCAGATCTGAAGGTACAGCTGCAGAATGAGAGCGAAGACCAGGAGGAAGGACACGGCGAGGGCCGCGGCGTTGTTCTTGTTCACCGGTCGACATATGCTACACGTGCTCTCGTCCTCCAAGCAGTTCCAGCCCAGGACGGGGAGTGAACCGAGCGCGGCGCTAATGATCCACATCAGCATGAGCGTGATGTAAGTACAAGTCACCGCACCCTCTGTGTGGTACGTTAATGCGTTGTACAGCGACAGGTAACGGTCCACGGTTATCGCCAGGATGTTAAGCACAGACGCCGAGAAGGCCGTGATGAGGAGCCCCGCCGACAGCAGCGTGACAAATCCCGAATCGATTATGTAGGTTACGATGAAATTGAGGATCAGGCCCAGGCCGGCCAGGAGGTCAGCGAACGCTAGGCTCCCGATGAGGACGAACATAGGTGCTCTTAGGGTGGGCGTGTAGGCGATCAGAGCGATCACCACTGCGTTCTCGCAGGACATGAGCGTGCCTGTCACGCACAGCAGAACGTCCCACGGGTTAATGATCACCGGCACCGGCTCCAGTTCCCAGGACGGGGCAGACGATGTGTTTCTTCCTTCTGATACATCCCAATTCAGAAGAGAAGTGTTTTGGAGCAGGTTACTCATCTCTACTGCAGGAGGGTAAATCACTGAAAAATGAGACGAACAGAGTCAGAGACAAGAAAAGATTCGATAGATAGATAGATAGATAGATAGATAGATAGATAGATAGATAGATAGATAGATAGATAGATAGATAGATAGA
>JAUCMT010000051.1:14472668-14483771 GCA_032357475.1 Enteromius thamalakanensis
TAGATAGATAGATAGATAGATAGATAGATAGATAGATAGATAGATAGATAGATAGATAGATAGATAGATAGTAATATCAAATGATTAATCGCAATTAATCACATATATTTATTTTAATCACATATATCACAATTATATGCATTACTTTCCATAAAAAGTAACTAAGTAACGTAATTAGTTACTTTTTTAGGGAGTAACAAAATACTGTAATGCATTACTTTAAAAAGTAACGTTCCCCAACACTGTATAATATGTATTTATTTACTGTATATAAATAGAATATATAAACGCAATCACAATTTTTTTGGGATGCGATTCATCTCAATAGTTTGACAGAACTAATAGATACATAGCTAAATAGCTGTGCTGTCAAATGATTAATTGCAAATAAAAGTTTGTGTTGACATAATAGATGTGTGTCTTTATTGCACGATATTATCGGACAGAATCGGCCGATAATGGCTTTCAATGTAAATATCTGCATTGGCCCGATATGAAAATTTATGCCGATATATTTTTCTGATAAGAGGAATAGATTAACTCACTGCTGATTAGATTGACTGTTGTGGATCGCAGCATTTAATCTCTGAAGGCGCGTGCAGAATGACGCGTAGTGCGTGATAAACTGTAACCTCCATTCAAAGTAAAAGAGAGGTGTTGACAGACGCCCCGTGTGCAGTAGCACGTGCAGCGGTAACAGCAGTGGCCTCCCCCGGGTCCTAATGTCCTCCTAGTGAGGAGTTCTAACACGGTAGGGGACGCTGTTGTTTCCAAACAAAAGGAAATATATCGGTATCGGCCAAAATGAGTTAATACAAATCGGCATATCTGATATTGGCAAAAATCCAATATATTATGTATAATAAAATAATTTAAATGCAATCAAAATGTATTTGTGATGCGATTAATCGCAATTAATCATTTGACAGCACTAACAGATAGATAGATAGATAGATAGATAGATAGATAGATAGACAGATATAGGCCTAGATAGTGCTGATGTCAAATGATTAATCACAATTAATTGTCTCTAAATTAAAAGTTTGTGTTTATTTATTCCGTAAATGGAATATATAAATGCAATTTATATTATATTCATCACAATTAATCATTTTAAAGCACTAATAGATGGCTAGTTTATAATTTTACCAGCACTGTCATGTCGGAGGTGTACAAAAGTTGAGCTTTAATTAAAACTGAGATAAATAATGATACTAAATGTTATTGAACTCAATCAAATCAACATTGAATAATGACACTAAAGCTGAAAATTATCCCTATTGTCCTCCTTACAGCTGTTTTGTGGAGAAATTGATTTGTTTTATAATTGATTCCTTTTATTTATCTGTTTATTAGTGTTTAAAAAGAAATCTATTGTGTAAAGTGCTATAGAAATAAATAGGACTTAAAAATCACCACAAATATACGAGGCTGCACAGAAAAAGCAAACCGGATTTCAGCATCCATCACAGATCTGTTAACATAGTTCACAGTATATTAAAAAGAGCAGTGAGCTATTTTTAGACAAATTCCATTTTTAGCCCTCCGCTGCATGGAAAATGAGGAGCTATACTTCATTCAGACATTTCCACCACTACTGAGGTGATAATCAAGTGCAGAAATTAGCTGTAAATCACTGTGAAATATTTCAGAAACAAAGACCGGTACCAACCACAGAACGAGCTTGTTTCTCCATCCCTCTTCCATCAAGTGCAGATGAAGAATAGATGAGGCTCAGGAGAGCATCCCATGCCATGCGCATCTTTTTTGGGACAAAAATAAAGACGTAGGTGAGAAGGACTATATATATGTTTTTATTTTTATCTGCAATGTTTTTTTCCTCTCTCTCTTTCTTTCTCCGTTCATTGGCATCGAGGTTTCTTACCTGAGCATCGTTCAGCCTTGGCTTGTCATTCCGCTCATAACGCGTTGGCAGTTCACAGACAGCGGCGCCTGCCTGTTCGCATTTGATTGGTCGCTGAGATGATTCGCACAGCTGACGTCAAGAGCTGGGTCTGCGCTATGATTCAGAGAATGTGTACAGAAAGACAGCACAGCCCTTGCTTTCACAATCACAACAACACCCATCGAGCGCGACGCGACGCGACGCGAACAGAACGCGTCCACTAGGGAGAGTTCTGACGTCAGCACGTGAGTTAGTGGCTTGACCCGAAGCGGCTGAACTAGCACTAGGGTATACTTGAAGTGCAATAAAGTTGAACTGATATGGCTTTAAATGTGATCCTGGATCACAAAACCAGTCATAATGGTTCATTTTTTTTAATTAATATACATCTGAAAGCTGAATTTAAAAAAAATTATGACATTACTACAGCTATTTGGAGTCTGAGGTGTGCAACAAAATCAAACTATTGAGAAAATCACATTTTGTATAAAGTTGTATAAAATAAAGCAATGCATATAGCCTACTAAAAAGGTTGGAAAGGTACAAATGTGGAAATGTTCATGGAATGTGATATTTATTAATATCTTTACTCAAAATCGATAATTTTGATCCATTTGCTATTGCTATATACCCGTGCCACAGTAATGAATGCTCTTGCACTCAAGAGTCACAAACATCATACATCAATGGGAAGCTTATTTATTCAGATTTAGGAAAATTAACACTTAGGACTGGTTTTGTTGTCCAAGGTCACAATTTATTCTTTCCAAACATATAGTTAACACAATTTCAGGAAAACAAATGAACAAAACCTGTTTGGAAAGCAGTAATATTTATTAATACTAAAATTATATTTAAAATTACAGCTGTTTGTCGGAAGGTGTCAGGTGCTGGTGCTGGCCATGGTGCTGAGTGTAGTTGATGGAGTTGACACCAGATGGCAGCAAAGTCACATTCAATTATGGCCAGGACTGTCTGGTGATGCAAATGTGATCAAATAGCTTATTTGTATTTGTCAGCAGCATTTAAGATGAACCCACCTTCAATAATGTATTACATATTCCTTGATGTCATGAGCAGTCAATTACAATAGCGAAGCATTCTTGTAGTCAAAACAGTAGAAAATGTCAAAATCAACAGACTTTTTCGATTTGACTTTGATTACCAGGGAAGGCATGAACATGTAGACCTTGAGGGCAAAGATCCTTTACACTAAAGATTAGAAAAAAGTCAAAGGCAGTTCTTCTCGCACAAAAAGAGCCTTTATTACTGTTTTAGAAAACTGCATACTGACTGAGACATGTGGGCCTTGTTTCACACTTTATCTACATCGTCAAAATGTGTTTTTAATAATTAATCATTTCAGTCATTCATTTGATACGCATTTTTAGTTTTCCTTTTATAGATATTAATAGATTTCACACATCATAAAGAGGAAACTGGGTTTGGTTTGGTTTGATCATGTATTTCCCAAGGGTGGCTGAATCACTCTCTTTTGTTTTACTTAATGAAAACTACAACTTAAGTGATCTTACAGTCTCAGATGTTTCAGCCTGAATCCTACCTATTTCAGTCTTTTTTTAAAGGAATAGTTCAGCTGGAAATTAACTCAAGACGTAGATGAGTTTGTTTCAACATCAGATTTTGATAAATGTAGAATTCCAGTACTTGCTCACCAGTGCATTCCATAAGAAGTGAATGGGTGCCGTCAGAATGAGTCCAAACAGTTGATAAATCTATCATAAAATCTTTTAACATCACACTGTTACGTTCAATACCAAATATCCATAATAACGCTTTCTCCATTGAAATAAAAAAAACTCTGAATCAGGAGAGAATATGCAAGAGAAAACAGTCTAAAAACAAATATGTGGGTGGATTTTGATGTGAGGGGACAACTGTTTAAAGTTAAAATGTCTTAATGATAGATTTGTGTCTTACAAACACACAGCTTTTGTCTTTGAACTGATGTACTGTAGTGGTGTGGATTATTGTGATGTTTTTATTAGCTGTTTGGACGTCATTCTGACGGCACCCATTCACTGCAGAGCATCCGTTGGTGGGTAAGTGATTGAATGATACATTCCTCCAACTTGCTTCCAATGAAGAAACAATTCTACCCTTTGGATGGCCAGAAAAAAAGAGTCAGAAAATGTATTTTTGGATGAAAATATACCAGTGAAAATCAGAAAACTGGCATCTCCCTGGCTCTTCAGTGAATGGCTATCTATTCCAGTTTCACCACAAGACAAATAAATATTCACCAACGTATCTAGCAGTATTTTAATGCACACGTGAGTACATTTAAAAAAGACTTGTTTGTGCACCTTGTCTGTACTGTAAGCATTTGAGCGAACTAAGAAAACATGCAATCAAAATCATAGTCATTGATCTTTAAACGTGTCCCATCGTAGGGGACCAGAATATCCTAGACACTTGGAGACTAACATTTGACTAGTAAGCAAACACTCAAACCACTCAAAAACACGTCTAAAACCCTGAAACCCACAGTGATAACACTTTAGTATCATGGCAAAAAAACAAAAACACCCAGTCAAGGGTCAGACTACAGAAGCCCTATACGAAACCAAGCCTTTTATTTAGTTTATCAGTGTAGTTTTCTTCTGATCCTGACCTTTCAAAAATAAAAGAAAGAAAATACTACTATTTTCAGCTCAGCTGCAAACATCGGCATGTCTCATACTTTATTTCATAATCATGCAGATGCAGTATTTTACATTACATTTATGTTAACTGACATTTTGTAATTAGCAAAGATCATCTGAAAGTCATTCAGGTTTTATTCCTTTAGTGTAAGCCAAACAAACTACTTGTGAATAATAAGCTGATGTTCTTGGGCGTAGTTCTTTTGTGGTTTCAGATCCTCCCCAGGGGCTTTCTTGATTTTGGCCATTGGTTCACCCCATCTTTATGCAATCTAGATACCAAGCTTGAGCAAATCTGCTTCCTCTATTTCAAAGGAGTGTCTCTTGTTTTGCTTGTGGCTTTGGTGACAGTTTTTAGTATGATGTCAACTATAGGACAGCACCCAGGACACGCAGTGGACAAAAACATTGAGTATCCATGCTCTTGATGCAGTAGCTGCATGCTTTACTAATAACTGAATATGTTAAATAACACAAATATCCTTAATGTATTAAATTCAGTTTTATAAACTAGTGTCTTTGCTGCTGATCTTTGATGTTCCAATTAAACCATAATAATAAGCAAAAATGACCTTAGATAGATTTAACATTTATATTTCCTTCCACTTTATTGCTTATTACTTTTATGGAGTAACACAATACTGTGACTAAATAACTAACGCAATTAAAAAACCACAACAAATTCCTTGTGTGTTCGTCCTCATCTGGCGAAAAAAGCTAAGTCTGGTTCTTATGATACTGAAAAAGTAACTAAGTAACACAATTAGTTATGTTTTATGGAATAACACAATATCGTAATGCATCACTTTTCATAAAAAGAAACTAAGTAAAGCAATTAGTTATATTTTGTGGAATTGCATTACTTTTCACAAAAAGCAACTAAGTAATACAATTAGTAACTTTTTAGGGAGTAACAATATTTTAATGCATTACTATTAACAGTAACCTTTCCTCTCCTATGCTTTACTTTACCGAATAGTCAATGCTTGTGTCTTCCACGACGGCCTTCACTAGGATGAACTGCTGTGGCTTCCAGCCAGACAGCTGGAAAGACGCCTACATCTCAGCATTATGATGGACTTCTCCATCCGTCACAAACTGACCCTCTCAGTCTTAAGATGGGCTGCACAGACAATAAATAGTTATTGGCCACAGCATTTACGTGTGCCTCATCAGTCAACACTTAAGAGCTAACCTTGTAGTTGTATGGGAATACTTTTCTTGGGTCTCCTTACAAGATTACATAAATCGAATTGGATGAGACATCTGTGATTACAGCAGCCGTTACAGTCTACGATTATACATCACCCCATTTGACCCTCCGTCTTAATAGTAAAACATCCTCAAGCACTCCTGGTCTGAGCTCGCTCATGCTGTTAAGTGCAAGGCTACGCCGAGTATTACCACCTGAAGTTTTACGATCAAACAAGCTTGTTATGCAACTGAGTTGTGTAATACAGAATGATTATATATTTCACACCTCTTCAAACATGTACTCACACCACCTCTGTTGCACAGAACAATGCTAAATGCCTGTTTTTGCCTTGCTCCTGAAAATGTGTGGATCTGACTTCAAATCTCTCTCGCTCAGTTGTGAGAACGACACCTGCAGTGATATGCATGAGAAGCATGTAACTGCAATATTTTTTTGAGTTGTTTTCATATCGTACTGCAGTGCTGCACAAACTGAGGACTATCTGTTTTATCGGAACAACTGCTGCATTGGTCCTATTTGCTTAAAGACTAAATGTTACATAACATTATTCCTAATATTAACTCAGTGTTTCTACATTAATGCACCCCGTGTGATAATCAGAGTAATTACTAATCCTTACAGGTGTAGTATGACTGATAATATAATATGGGTTATACTGAAATGTCATTTTAGATGAAAATCTGCTGCCATCGTTGATTCTGACTTATGGCTGAGTATATAGATGTTTTTGACAAGCAGCCCAGTGAATTTTCCAGTGTCTCTGAGGATTTGGTGTTTATATAATGTCTCTCTCTCTCTCTCTCTCTCTCTCTCTCTCTCTCTCTCTCTCTCTCTCCTCTCTCAGCATTCAACGAACTTGAACTCGGAGAGGAAGCAAGCAGCCCACTTCCTATCGTCATGGTAACAGCATGTGAATGCGTTGAGCCAGAGCAGCGAGCTAAAGAGAGACAGCGATAGAGTGGGAACAGCATCACACGGCTCGGTCTCCAGGGCGAATGAAAGGTAAGACGATGGGGACGATTTTGAGGGCGATTGGGTTTGGCCGTCCTCAGAGATCTGGGAAATGTGCTTTACTGCGTTTAAAGGTTTGTCGATACCATGCCTTTGTCTGTGACGTCTGTCCTCTGCAGCAGTATTGTGTATTGTGACCTCTGACTTTGGTCATGCAACTTCGCAGTTTCTTAAACGGGTTCATGCAGCCTTGTATTTTGCGTAGTTGTTTCAGCCTGTCATGGGTGTCCTGCACATCAGTATGGTTACAAAACATACATATTTCTGTCCGCGACCAGCAACGTCACATTGCACACGCAGGAGCATGTGAGGAGCAAGATGTGTGCTTTTTTTGTTGATCTGAATTCCTGAGGATTTGACGACAACATTCACGTCGACCGCTGGTCAGCGATACCACTGATTATAAACACAGAGCGACAGGTTGCCGAGGTTTGAGCAATAGAGAAGCAGGTGTAAACATTTAGTATCATTTTCAGAGCGAGCATCAGGTTGATGGCGTCCTTCTCAGCATGACGCTTGGGACACTCTACAGGTCTCATTTAATTGCAAAAGCATCAGCTTGAATTTTAGATGCAGTCTTTGTATTTTATATTCCTTTCTTTCTATTTCTTCTTTTAGATAAGCTGCATCTGTCACATTTTAAAGAGGTCCTTGCATTTTTAAATACAGTTAGTAACGGCCTGGCTCTGTTTTAGGCGAATACAATGAATGCATTCACATAGATGGTGCTGCGTTTGGCTGTCTGAGACCCTTTAAGCATTTTTAAAATAGATAAATGGACTCCAGTTTTAAATAACCTCGTCATTTTCTTTTGAAAGGTTTGAGAAGAGTGAGAATATTCTGTATGCGTTCTTTCGTTTTTGTTATTCTTCCAAGAAAGAGGTGGAACATGACATCATCACTTGATATTATATTAATAATTATTTTCACCCAAGGCCCCTTAAGCTGCACAAGACATATAACAAATGGAAATGACACAATCACATCTTTAAATGCCCTTTTTTGTTTCCAGAACTGGCAAAGCATAGATTTTCTTTTCTTTATTTACAACAGAAGGGGTAATCTAGTCTAGGGACCAATTCTCACTATTAACTAGTTGCTCATTAGCATGCCTATTATTAACATATTAGTTGTTCATAAGTATTCTGTTCTACCTCCTACATCCCTAAACCTACCCAATATCTAAAATGAACAACTACTTTAACAACTAGCATTAATTAAGAGTTTATTAAGATAAAGTCTGGTTTGTTAGCTAGAGTAAAATCCTAAAATAAAGTGTGACCCCAGCCTGTTTTAGGCCATCAACCCTCATCTGAACGTTAATTGTCCATACTCTTTAATAAAATAAAATGGTGGCTCCCTACAGTATTTATTACACAAAAAAGTTGTACTACCCTTGGTATACAGTAACTTTATCAAAGCAATCATGCTTCTCATTGTCCATTGCCATTCGCGATGTGGAAATATAGTCGAGATTTCTCTTGAGTCTGCTTACTGTCTTTTTATGGATTAACAGGTAACTGTTGCCATGGCAAACACCCACTCGTGTGCCAAACAAAGACCAAGATGGGCAGATTTTCTCTTCCACACTTTTTAGTCCTCTCTGTTTAAAGCATTCGTACAGTGATGAACAGGATAGATATTTGCCTTTATTGTAGAGCATCACAGCCCTGCAATGAATTATTCTTTCTGTTGCCCCAGGTTGTGTATTTTCAAGCTTGCTCATGGAGTATCTCTGCAACCAATTCATGGGAAAGTGCTGAACCAAAATCGAAGATGGAAAACACAGCCTTGGTTTGCTCTGGCCAAGGCTGGCGAGGCCCGAACGTTTCCACCTTTTCAGCCGAGTGGGATGATAACGTGAACTCCTTCCTGATGGCACCTGACGTGATCAAACCCCCTCCGCAGTTCCAGGATCCCGAGGAGCCAGGCCAGGCATCACCCACTAACTCCGCTGCCGTGATAAGGCGAGATAAAGACTGCATGAGGAAAGAGCGTAGGAGTCGACCGGCCAGCAACATAGAGCTCCACAGACGCTCCTTGTCACTTTCCACTACCGTTAACTCCAACCTCGCTGTGGCCCGGCGCCGGTGCGAAAGCTATGCACTATCTTACCCCAGCAGCAGCTCAGAGGACAGCGGCAGTGACAGCACCTCTACCAGGAGAGGAGATCGACTCCCGGATGCCGTGCCGCGATCTAGATCCCGGAGCATTGTCCTCAAGAAGTCCACAAGGAAACCGGCTCCACCTGTGCGAACAGTGTCACTGCAAAGGCTTGTAGCGGAGCACAAAATACAGGGGCTCCCTTTAAAAAAAGATGCCCAAAATGTCATGATACTGCCAGATCTCATTCCGACCTCAAAGCAAGAACTCGGTAAGAGCAAGAAACCGACAGCCGAAGCACCTAGCAAGGCACCGAAGAGTGCTGCCTCCAGTCACCGAGCACTAAATGAGCTTCGATCCAGCGAACCATGCAAGTCGGGCTTAGTGGCAACCCCAATAAGCGACGGTACCCCTGGTAATTATGAAATAAACACATCCCCCTCTTCTTCCCACTCCTCGCCCTCCCAGCCTTCCATCTCTTCTCCATCCAAACGCTTCGGCTCGAACTCTCCATCCAGTGGCTATGCGAGCCAATGCGAAACACCCACTCAATCAGTCCTGTCCTCAGGACCCTCTCAACTGGGCGGCAGAATGCGCCATAAACCTTCCAGCGTTATTCCCGGCCAAAGGGCGAGAAACCGCAACGCGAGGCTATCTCTTCAGCTCCCTGAACTTCCGCAGCAAGCTCCTGATCCAGAGCCTTCCAAAGTAAACCGCCGCTACTCGGACAGCACCGAAGCCACCAGGCCCAAGCAAAGGATGAGCAGCAGCTTGTTAATCATGCCTGTGGTTACTCAGGAGGATCTGAACAACGTGCGTTTGCGCTCGGTTAGCAGCTCTGATCTTGAGAATGCGCAGGAGACTGCAGCCGACGTGATCGAGGAGGAGATCTCTTTGAGTCCGACGAACCAGCAAAAAGCCAAACCTCCAGTGGCTCCCAAGCCCCAGAGGAGTAAGTGGCCGTCCAATGCCATGGTTCAGCCACGTTTTGGAACGGCTTCCGATCTAGAACCAGCGGCAGTCAAACCCAGCGAGAAACAGGAAGATGTTTACGCGATGATTAACAAAGTAAAGCCCACAGTGACTGTACCAGCACATCATCTCAAGCAGCAGAAGGACTGCTACTTTTTGGAAGGACATTCTCCACAGCAAATGAAAGAGTCCCATCAGCCACAGCATCCAAACGTGCTCCCCTACAACACAACCACCTGCTTTAACCAATATGAACATCACAAGAAGCGTAGAGCCCCACCACCCCCTCTGACGAAGACACCAGCTGTGGACAGTTCACATTACTACAACTCAGCTTCTCAGAAAAGCCCAGACGACCCCTTGTCTCCTAGTAAACTCAAGTCCCCGAAGTCTCCGTTGTCTGCCAGTCAGTATCATGTAACCCTATATGGCGTCATTCCATCTTACCCTATGGTCATTGAGCAAGAGCACGCAGATGCACCAGGTAAGAGAACCGTAATAGACTTTATTTCATCTTTCAGTTACTGCAATATACCGATGCTCATCATATAGAGTTTTTAATGTCTACAGATCAGCCAACTTACGATATAGAGAAGAGGGACCGAATGCCAGACCTTGGACCTCTACAGCTGGTAGGAGAGGAAGACGATGTGTTTCTTTACAAGTCCAAATCCCAAACAACGGAGGACCTATTCACCATAATTCACAGGTTAATTAACACTGCTACAAAATACACCCTTAAATATAAAGGTGCTTATTAAAAGGTTCTTTAAAGCGATGGTAAAGTAGATCCATTTTTGGTTCCAGAACCGTTTACTCAAAGGAACCATCTCTATAATCTATAAGAACTTTCTTTTGCCACAAAGAACTGTTTCAAAACTATAGGTTCTTCACGATGCCATAGAAGAACCTTTCTGTTTAAATGGTTCCATAAAGAACCTTTCTGTTTTACAAAAGCTTCTTTGTGGTGAAAGAAGGTTCTACAGATTATGAAAAGGTAAGAAAGAGATGGTTCTTTAAAGAACCTTTGACTGAACGGTTCTTTTTGGAACCAAAAATGGTTAAGCACCTTTATTAAGAGTATACTTCATATGATAAAGGTTATTTATTTAACTATTTAGTAGTGGTGGGCCGTTATCGGCGTTAACGCAGCGCGCGCGATAAAAAAAATATCGCCGTTAATCTATTCACAAAGTTGGGTTGGGAGCTGGGTCTGCATTTCTTCACTG
>JAUCMT010000051.1:14483871-14523315 GCA_032357475.1 Enteromius thamalakanensis
GAATGCCTTCGGCAGAATTCAAATGAGCCATTTTAATCTAGATTAATCTAGATTAATTTGAAAATTAATCTAGATTACTCTAGATTAAAAAAATTAATCTATGCCCACCCCTAATATTTAGACAAATAGGTTCTTCTATGGCACTATGAAGCACCTTCTAGTACAGCTCCAGTCAGGGTTTGGCTTCTAAATGCTGGGTTTCACTTTATTTTGATGGTCCTTTAAACGCATACTATATAAGTAAATATAAGTAACGTTGCTCCTACATATCTACTTAAGGCCCATTCACACCAAGCAAGATGACTATACAGATAACTTTAACTATATTTGCATCCACACCAGCAAACTATATCGTCTGTTTATTATAATCTCAATCGCGTCTGCCGCTTTAAATTCTCACGTGCATGATAGCAGGATTGATTCTGATTGGTTGTCAGTGTTTCTGTCGGTTATCTATCGTTATTGTGCTTGATGTGAATGGGCCTTAACTCTCATTAGAGTATTAGTAGACTAGTAGTTAGCAGATATTAATTAGACAGTTTACTACTATTCCAATGAGAGTTAGTTGACTTGTAAGTGCAAAGTTACTTCAGTTTAGAAGGGACC
The DNA here is from genome assembly GCA_032357475.1 of Enteromius thamalakanensis. Classification (NCBI taxonomy): domain Eukaryota; kingdom Metazoa; phylum Chordata; class Actinopteri; order Cypriniformes; family Cyprinidae; genus Enteromius; species Enteromius thamalakanensis. The sequence continues at coordinate 14,484,478 of JAUCMT010000051.1, forward strand.
ATCAAAATAAAGAGTTACCAAGTTCTGTACTCATATCGTTTTCTCTTTTTGCAGGTCTAAAAGAAAGCTCCTGGGTCGTAAAGACTCCTTCGAAAACAAGCAGGGTGACCCGGGCACTCAGACTCTCGGCAGTGGAGCGTCCAAAATCAGTTCTCAAAATGACAACTTCATGGCTTTTCTGAGAAGGACAAGAAGCGCCAAGGCTAGTTGCGGTGAGCGAATCTCAGCCACAGAGCTCCTCAGAAGCTCCAAACCCACAGCTAACATCGCAGCAAACATGACCCACTGCAAAAATAGCTATGTACAGTCACATGGTCCCTAAAGCACCTTTTCCCCCCAAGTCATGTTTTATATCTAAATTAGTTTGTGACAAATGCCATGTTAAAGTTTCTGGAATAATATATCAAAGTATCAAGAAATGGGCTTGTAAATATTTGCTTTTGAACAAAGTAGAACATTAAGAAGTTAAAACGTATATCTTCCTGAAACACGCATGTTGTCGTGAATGATAACAGAATGATTCACATTGTTAAATTCAAATATAGCTTTATGTGTTCATGTAAATATAAATGTTTTAAGAGTTAAGACGCTATCCCTATTACAGTTCAAGTCACTATGCTACTGAATGTCAAAACATAAATGAGTTGTTGTGTTTGGACTTCCTGCCTTCTATAAGAAAGACTATCGTATATCAATGACTGTTTTAAAGATGTTCTGCTGTACATTTGCACATGTTCGGTATATTAAATTACTTTTCAGAAGTAACTCTGTGTTTCTCAGAACATTCTACGGCATATTTACCCTGTGCATGCATTTCAATCATTTCATGTTTACAGAAATGCATATTTAGTATTGCATCTAGTTTAAGCTGTGATCTCAAACAGGAAGTGTATCTATCGTGCATCTCGTCATATCAAAATACCTTTAGATATGTGGGATGTGTGAGGAAGAGCTGCCAGACATAACAAGGAATAATTCTTCATGAATTAATATAATCTTCAGATTGCATAGATGTAAAACTGTAAAGGCAGGGAAACTTGAACTTTCTCTTTTAGCAGAGCTTTTTTATTATTATTATCATGGAAATGGGCTTTTGACGCATTATGAGGAAGCAATGCACTTTATACATGTATCCTATTACAACACTTAGACAGTAGCATGCATGCATTTAATATTGCATTATGAAGCCAAAAGGGTTCTTCTCAAGTAATCAATTCAGATTGAATTCATAATGATGTTGAGCTTGTGTCTTGGTACTTCTGACAACCAAAGCTGACCAAAAAAGATGTTTGCTTTAATATGTCACAAAATACTGTAAATACAAATGCCGTACACTCATGTAAACCTATGATTTCAGTGCTGAACATTCTAAATACATTTCAATGTATAATATTTCAATAAATGCTTAAATTCTTCAATGTCTATTTTAAGGTAGTATTTTGTAAAATGCCGATGCCCAAGATCACTATCAGTGCTGGGTAGTAAACGATTGCATGCAATCTGGATTAAAAATCAAAAAAGTCAGATTATACTTCCTAAAATGAGTAATAGATTATGTTGGTTATTTTCTGCAATAAATTGTCAATGTAAAAATCCTGTTGGGTTTTGGTCAAGGGAGCCAGGGACTTCTAGATCGACCTAAAAAAAAAGCCTCATCCCTATTAGCACGTGGTACCAGACTAACTGCATCTGGTTCATGACTTAACCATGATATTTTGTGATTAACAATAGTAAGTGATAAACACACCCAGTTACAGTATGCAGTAAAAACAAAACCAAACAGGAAAAACACCCAGAATAGAATATACAAAAAATATTACAATTATCTACACGGAAATTATATTTATGGCAAAAGCCCTGCAGAAGGTTTGAGCCTGGCTCACAACACTGGAAATGTGATATTCCAAGGATTCGGTCATAAGATCCGCAATAATGATTCTGCCGGTCACTCCTGGGATCTGTATCCTACTTATACTGTGGATTTACAGACTAACATGAGCTGATACTTAGGCAGGCCGATCCATTTTCCCGGGGAGTGGCGATTTACATCAGCTGGAGCTGTCTCTCATATATGTGTATATATATATAAATATGTGTACAACCCGAATTCAAAAAAGGTTTAAACGTTTTATACTTTTGATTAAATGAAAAGACTTTCTATCTGTTTGTCATTGCATGTGGCACACAAGCTATAATTCCCATATTACAATACATGAATCAACCAGAATAAAAAAAAAAACCATCCTAATGTTATTGAAGATGCTCTCAGTAGTGTTTGTTTATCACTTTCTGATATGCCAATTATCTTGGAATTATACTGACACCTAGCGGTAGGAGTGAGCATGAGATAATGGCTTTTGGAAAATCACAACTCTATTGCATGTCTGCTACATATAATACATTGCTACATTCAATAACTAGTTATAGAATGTGTCTGTCTTCCAATAATTAAAATAAAATTTAATATCATGACAGACAGTGCTGGAATGAGCAGCCAAGATAAACCAGATAACCTGCCTTTGAGGAAATATTTGAACAGGTGGACATTTGCTTTCACAGACTCTTGGACTAAAATGCATATTTGAGCTGTCCTAACTGAAAGCAGCTTGTACTGGCCTGTCTTAAAATATGTTAGTGTCATTAACTTTTATCAGGATCACACCACTAACTTTTTCTCCAAAGGCACCTGAAGAAAAAAAACACTTAGGTTTGAATAATATATTTAGTCCTGGCTTAATCTAAACCTCGTCTGTGAAACAAGGCCTTTTTCAGTGACGTGGCAGCAATTTATCTTTTCTGGAATACATTAAATAGCTCTAATAACAATAAAGCCATTTGCTATTTATGTATACTATATGTATCCACTTTAGCACAGTCAAATATACTCATACTACTGTACTACATAGCACTACTTCATCACAATTAAAGTGCATTAAGTACAAAATGAGCTTAGCTGATTTAAAGTATACCAGTTTAGTATACTAACAGGACAATTGCATGGTATTTTATTAAGTACATAAACATGAAAATGTATTTGTAGTAAACTGAGCATGAAATAAATGTATTTCAAATACATTAAAGTATATTTATTTTTCACTAGGGGGGTATATTTGAAGATTTAAATAATGAGACATGACAAGTAAAAAAGGGTCAAATGGAAAATATATTTGCAATGATTTAAAAAAGTTAATTTTAAAAACAGAGCTGTGTATGTAATACCTTTAGACGAGTTCAATATCAAAGTTGCATTGAAGAGTCCAAAAGACATAGATTATGCTGAGAAACTGACCAAGAATAGAAATGAAGACAATGGCCTGGTGTTCCTTGTAAAAATCCATACCTTGAAAAATGCAATATTACAAATGGTTTTTAACTTACAGGAGATTTACAAAATGACTAGACATTTTAGTGAGAGGACTTGACTCAGATGAGCTCATTAGACAATGCTCTTTCCTTATATGGTCCATGTTGCATTTAGTTGCATTGCATTCTCGGGACTTTTGCTTGTATATGAAACCCAAGTGAATGTGTTAAAAACCTCTAATGTTAACCATTTATAAAAGCTTGTATTTGTACAAATATTCTAATATTATATCCTGCTAAAATATGCTTGTATAGCCTAACTCATACAACTCTTCAGTCCACATGTTTCACTGCAATAAACTAATAACTGAATTTATAATTTAGTGGAGTATTAACATTTGAAGGATCCCAGTATTAATACTAATAATATGAATGTGCAGATTCACATGTTTATTCATGTATAAAATGCTAATAGGATTATTCACTAAAGCCTGCTCAGTTTTACCATTAATTCATCTCCTGCATCAGCTTCAGCTTCTTGGAGGGATATAAGAATTAACAAGGTGTTTTGATCAAACCAGTAATCTGAAGAAGAGCGAGTGTCAGCACAGATCGACCAGAGAGGCTGTACGTTCTTGCATCATGTATTATTTATTATTAGGACAAAAAAAGTGAAGTGGAAACATCTGTTGAAAAAAGAAACGCTGATAATCATCATACTGCAGAACATACAGAAACATCAACCAAACAAACGGCAGTAAGGACTGTCTCACAAAGATGAAACAGGAGTTTCATAAAGTTGGCCAACTTAGATACCCAAATGCATTTTTTCTTGTTTTTGTCTGTGTATCCTTGTTCTTGTCCAGATATAGTATTTTCATTGAATTAAATTCATATAATATGCTATTTGACAGAAATTAGAAATGATAAAATAAACTCATTCATGTGTTTGTTTATTCATTCTTGTTTATGGTTAATTAACAAATATTATTAGACAAAAACCTTCAGTAACAGAAGAGCATGTCGACATTACATTTGATGAAATGTAAAATAATTTTGATGAAAAATGTGACTGTAACACAACAATACACCAACAACAATCGAGAAGAAGGAACTTTTAAAATATATTATTGCAACCCATGTTGTTTGTTTTCTTTAAAACACTTTAAATTGACGTATATTTTAAGAGTTATACCCTGATCTATATTTTGCTCCTTTTTCATTCCAGATTCACTTGTTCTCTTTAATTGCACTGCACAAACATTTGTATTAGAGAATGACATTTTATGTAACGAATTTGAGTAGAATTGGTGAGGACTCGAAGTGCGTCTGTTATGCTGTCATGTGTAAAACCATGATTTTATGTTTTTGTTAACACAAACATTTTCTGACCGCTTCTCTGCTACTTTTGTTTTATGGTGACTTTGCTATTATTCTACAACATCTGAATTGTAATAATATAAATGATGAAAGAACGAGTAGGAGTGTCCAAACTTTTGACTGATCGCAAGGCATTACGTCTTTGTCATAAAATGCAATTCAAAAAGATGTACCACTATATTAAGAGTTCATTTAACAAACAAAAAAAATCTCCGTTTTAAACAATTATGAAAAATCATGTTTTTTTCATTGTGCGTTCCAATTAATCTCCAAATCACAGTTGAATAATAATTAAAAAACATGATTTTTGAACATTTTAAAAAACGACGTGATCTGTTTTTGCATATAAACACTTCGCATATTTTTCTAAAATCCTTATCTTCATTACAAAGATATTTATTATTCCAGCACCAGAGTCTGCACACAGAGGCAGACGCGGTTGCTGAATGGATGGCTCCGATTGGCTCCGAGGACTGTCCATCACAGCTTTTTTTCGCGAGCGGGCCAATCAGAGGCGTCTGCTGACCCCGTTCACCCCGCGCAGTGCGCTGACGTGCTCGTCACGTGATGTTTTCGCTGGGCTGTAGTGATGTGTAGCCACCATGAGTGAAGCGGGCAAATAAAGATTTATAATGGCAGCGAGCGACGATGGAGGCTCTGCGAAGACGCAACGTTTCGTCGCGCTGAATAATCACCTGGGGGATACGTCGGAAAGCAGCACGGATCACTCGAACGCGTAATTGTATCTGAGCTACGAACCCGCAGCCAACAAAATGGGCCGTGCATCAGTGTAAAGCGGAGGTAAAGTGACCTTTCATCGCATTGTCCCATGGAAGATCGGCCGCGTTTACCGAATCACGGCGTCATGTTGACACTGGAGGCACAACCGCGGCGCGCTGTCACAAAAACGCCCGCGACTAACAGCCACATCTCTTGTGCTGCCGGGGAGCCTCCATCCTCCTCCTCCTCCTCCTCCTCCACCTCAATCAATAACAGCGGCTCCCGTTTGCCCATGCACTTAACAGCCTCCTCTCATTCTCAGCCACAGAGGAGGTACCATCCGCCTTACCACTTTAAAGTGCATCATCTGTTCCCGGATGAGAACCCTCAGGATGCTGTATTGAGGAAAAACTTGCCACCGCTCCAGTATAAAGTGCACGACTCTGCCTTCTGTCGTGTACTGAGCGCCGACACCACTGCTGCTGCCCTGGCCGCTGCCGCCGTCTGCTCCGGCGGTGCGGACAGGGACATATGGAAATGTGGCTATCTCAGAAAACAAAAGCACGGCCACAAGAGGTTCTTCGTCCTGCGGGGCCCCAGCAACCTCGGGCCCAGTCGGCTAGAGTATTACGACAGCGAAAAGAAATTTCGAAACGCCCTCAAAGCTGCTGCCTCCGGTGTTGCTTGCCCTGCCAAGAGGGTGATTTATCTGTCCCAGTGTTTTACGGTAAACAAGAGGGCTGATGCTAAGAACAAATACCTCATTGCCCTTTACACTAAAGATGAGTATTTCGCCGTGGTGGCAGAGAGCGAGCAGGAGCAAGAGGAGTGGTACTTGGCCCTCACCGAACTTATGACGGAGGGGAAGAAGGGGCAGCTAGACAACGACGAACTCGACGATGGCTATGGGACGATTTCGCCGGGGACTATTTTCAAGGAGGTGTGGCAGGTCAACGTCAAACCTAAAGGCTTGGGTCAGACCAGGAATCTGATGGGCGTGTACCGTCTGTGCCTTTCCGCCAAGACCATTCACCTGGTGAAGCTGAACTCGGAGACGCCCGCCGTCAACCTGCCGCTAATGAGCATCCGCCGCTGTGGCCACTCCGAGAGCTTCTTCTTCATCGAGGTGGGCCGCTCTTCTTCTATTGGGCCAGGTGAAATCTGGGTGCAAGTCGAGGACTCTGTGGTGGCACAGAACATGCACGAGACCATTCTCGACACCATGAAGGCTCTCAAGGCTTTTCCCGACTTCAGGCCACGAAGCAAAAGCCAGTCCTCCAGCTCTAACCCCATGCCGTTCCTCACTACTCGCCGACACCTTGGCAACCTTCCCCCGAGCCAAACCGGGCTGCAGCGCCCCTCCAGGACAGATTCGGTGACAGGCACACCGCCTACAGGGAAAAACAGAGGGCGAGGCCAGCGCTACCGGACCTCCAGCGAGGGCGAGGGCACTCAGGACCGGCCCCTCAGCTCTGGAACAGGCAGCCTGGTGCATCTAAACACCCCCGTTCTCAGCGTGGGCCGCGAGGAAAGCGGCAGCTGCTGTGCCCATGCCTCGCCCGGTTCGAGCCACCACACCAGGTCTGCTTCCCTCCCCATGTCCCAATTCCTATCCGCCACCAGCCCTATCAGCGTGTCCAGCAGCAGCGGGCATGGCTCGGCCTCTGACACACATACTCGCCCCTCGAGCTCCTCCATTTGTGGCTCCCCTAGTGACGGTGGCTTTAACTCGTCCGACGAGTTCTGCCCCAGCCCGTGCGACTTCAGGTACTTTCACGCAAGTTGCACCACCCCCGAATCCCACAGCAGCACCCCGCCCATTCGAGAGGACTATCGGCTGACCGAGTACATGACCATGGATTGGCACAGAGACGGGGCAAGAACTTTCGAAGAGGAGAGCAGCTATATGGAGAGGACTTTTCTCAAGCTTGCACATTCGTCCAAGCCGAAGCTCGGCAGCAGTTTCAGTATCACGCAGCAGAAAGCTACGCAAACCTCATCCTCTTTAGACGAGTCGAGCCCAGTTGAGTCAAAACGACACCAGGTTTGCTCGTGCCTGCTGAAGTCAGCCTATAAGTCTTACTCTGAATTACATCACCCAAACAAGCCTCCCTTGCTCAGCTCTGAGTGTCAAAAGAGACTGCCAAAAGACGACGGCTACATGCCCATGATCTACAGCATTGCTCCCTCTCCGAGTGCAGATTACATCCCTATGCAACCCCGAGCAAACCATCCTGCCACACTGGACATTCACCCATGTTCCTCACAGCAAGCGGAACGTTACGGCTACATGATGATGCTCCCGGGCGACAGCTCCTCTTGTAGAGAGCAAACGGAGTATGACGACTACATGGACATGTCCCAACTTACGGTGGCCGAAGGCTTTTCGCAGGCCTCGCCCGAAGGTCCAAAGACCTCCTACTTCTCGCTCCCACGCTCCTACAAAGCCCCGTCACGAGAAAAGCGTGAAAAGTTGGAATACGTTCCCATGTCTCCGGCCGAGCCCCCAAGCCCTCCAAGTCCTGGAGAGTACATACACATGGACTTTGGCACACGTTCCTCCCACACTGCTGCTTCTCCGCCCTCCGTAAATTCACCCTCCACTCCGCCGCCTTCTCAGCCCTGCTATCGGCACTGTTGCTCCTCGCCGGACCATGACTACTTGGGCCTAAACATGGACAGCCTCCTGAAGGACCGCCCTCCACGGCACTCGCTCGTGGCGCCATGGAACCCGCCCAACTACGCCCGTCCTTTAGGGTGCACTTACGGGCAGCCGTCGACTAATTTAGAGATGCACGATGAATGCGGAGATGGTCCGTTGAGAGCAATGCAGCACCTTTGCATCTCCGAGCGCCTGCCGTTTGCTCACACAGAACCCAAGGTCATCAGGGCGGACCCGCAAGGAAGGAGGCGACACAGTTCAGAGACGTTCATCCCCTCACCTGCTTCTTTTGCTAGCGCTTGTGGAATGAGGCCCTCGGCCAATCAGAATCTTCCCGAAGCTAGCAGATGGCAAAACTCCAGCTCCTTCAATAGCATGTGGTCTGGCGCCTCTCCCGACTCGGCAGCCCTGGTGGCAAGCTCCACTAGCGGAGGGACGCCTCAGAACACCTCATCCAGCTACCTCAACTACATCGCTCTGGACCTGAGAGAAGTGCCCAGGGTCTCACGCGACACTCCCCCTCCACACCCAGCTCACAGTAACCTCCAAGAGAGCGATGCTTACGCTGGTATAGACTTCTCCATTTCGGGAGGACGTGCCACTGCCTCAAAAGGTTGGTTGCATCTCTGTCTCCCCTTATGCTACAAAATAAGTGACGGCTAGTAGCTGCATGCTGCCTCAACATTCATGTCTCTGTTTGTCCTGCACTAATGGACAGTGTATGCATTATGTGATGTAAAGTAACCTAAAAAGTCTATTTGCTGAGATGCAGTTGTAAATTGCATGTTTTTTCCCCTTAATCAAATGAGTCTTTTCTGCAGTCCTGAAGAGAGACGATGGAGCAGAATTATCCTGTCAACTTGTTGTTATAGTCAGAAGAGAAACTGAAATATGATGCTGTTGCTTTCAAATATGTTATTTTTTCTTGCTGAGTTATTGAACTGATTGAACATTATTTATATTTGATTTTGCACTTTGAATAGCACTGGGAAAAGAGCACTTCATGTGCACAGAGCGACTGTACAAACACAGAGTTGTGATGTGCAAATATGATATTAAAGGAATCCGCCTGCATGCTGCCTAAAAACTTTGCTTTCACAGTTTTAACAGTCAAGTAAAACCTGTTCACCAAGATCACTTAAAATATGCTGATTCCTGGTCTGTCATAGATGCATTTGTTTTTTTCTTGCTCACCTACATAGCTTCAAAATGAACTTGGTGGGTAGCATTGCACTCACATTGTCATAAAAGTAAGCTTAAGTGATTTTTCCTACAGTATTTATAAAAGCTATAAAGAGACTTGCACACACAGTTATCCTGAACAACAAATAGAATTCCATAGCAAGACTGCAAAAGGATTTTCCAACTTCTTTTCAAGTACAAACATCTAAGCATTCTTGAATCAAAATATATTTACTTCAGAAGCACTTTAAGACATTCAGTCTTGTATTTCTAAAAAAAATGGAATTGTGTTAGTTTTGCTTAAAACAAGACGAACATCTGCCAATTGGGTAAAAATAATAGTCATGTAAAACAGGATTATATTTCTTGCCCAATTCTTGGATATTTTTTCTTTTACAAAATTAAAATATTCTTTTCAGAAAAGTACTTTTCAAGTAAGTATATAGTGATTGACGAATGCAGATATATGTTAAAGACAAGACAAAACCACAAAATATAAGTAAAGGGTTTTTTCCTCTCAAGCTCATCGTTAATAAATGATATATCATAAGTACATATTTGCAGGAATCAAATAACTCATAAAAGCAGGGTTTTGCAATTAAGATTACTGTTTTAATGAAGGGTACCCATTCCTGATTTCTATAGTGGTTATATATAAATATAGATATGTAGATATATATACAACAGTCAACACTCAAAGTGGATCAAAACCTTAAAGTACTCCTAAAATCAAAAACAATACCAATTCAAAACTTTGATGAAAGGTTTTGAATGTTGACTACTGTACATATATATTTACTAAAATCAGCCTTTACTGTAACAAAAACCCTAATGGCTTAAATATATCCAGCATTAAAGGAATATATCACCCAAAAATCTTTATTCTGTCATGTTTTTCTTACCCTCAAGTAGTATGAACCTGTATGAATTTTGTTTTGGGTCATCATTGACTCCCATAGTATTTGTTTATCCTACTATGGCAGTGAATGGTGACCCGAAACAGCCTGGTTACAAACTTTCCTCAAAATATCTTCCTTTGTGTTCAGCAGAACAAAGACATTCATACAGGTTTGTAATGATTTTCATTTTCGGGTGAGCTATTCCTTTAAAAGTTTTACCAGTCCTTTCGGAACCATTTAATACGGCTGAAGTCAACTACTGATTTGTGCGTTTTCAATATATAAATGGCCTCTACCACAGAAACCTAATGAAGCTGATTGATGTCCAAAGTGACTTTTATTGTACATTCGAGCATGCATTGGCTGGAAATCAAACGCACGTCCTCTACTGTCCGAGGAACACAAACATGGCACGCATTAAACGTTTAATAACGTGCGCTCTGTCTTCTCACTCTTGCAGACTGAGCGAGTCAAACGCCGGTGCCCGAAGGGGAATCAGGACACGGAGAATCCACTGAACTCTGGAACGCCGAAGAGCGAGCCTCCTCCTCCTCCTCCTCCTCAGACCTCCAACAACAAAGACTGAGAAACTGCACAACCTCTTATGCTCTGTATTTCCCACATAACTGCCTCAACAACCGGTTTCATTTGTCCGAATGATACTATTTGTTTTGTTTTTCCCTTTATCGTCTTGTTTACTAGAGCGGGTTCGCTAAATTAGAACTGTGAGCTTCAGATATCTAGCACTTCTATTTTTGTGTGTACGATATGAAACGCGTCATAGCTCTTAGGTTACAGGTTTACGTTTCTCGGATGTAAATAGGAGAAGCTTGTATATCGAGTATCATTTTGTATCATCCGCCCCGGCCATTTTTATTTGTATAAAGTAATTATTTTTTCAGAGGTTAACAGTTGTCACACAGGCCTGCGTTGTTTTTATTGTGTTTTCATCGTGTACAGTCATTAAATAAGTGTTATGGGTGCATGAAACCGCCCCCCTGTAAAAGAGCAAACGAGGCAACATCGGGCAAATTCAAAAGAAACCAATACGAGAGCGCTTTTTAGGCCGAGACGGTGTTAACCGGATGCTACCTCCCATTCACGCCGGTGGGAAAAACGCTCACGAGATCCTTTCAGCCTGGCCTGTATTAGCGCAATATCAAGTATTGCCAACTCTGAGATGCAAAGCGCCACCATTCCATTCCGTCCTCAAAATAGCCTTGTTTACATGACTTGGGAGCGTTTTTGAGCCTTGATGTAGCCACCGGTCACGAAACGACGATGTTTACTACTTCTCGCGGTTACGTATTTGCATTTTCACTACTAGTCTTACGAACTGCCACAGTATCGAAGGATAACGTCGTGCTACTTTGCATTCCCCACGTGGTACATTGTTTTTGTTAATTTATTGATTATTTATTGCTCGTCTGTGTTTATTTATTGAATCCAGTGTAGACGGTGAACGCATTCGTATGAATATAGTACTACTGAGAGGGGGAGTTCAATGTATATACAACTTCAGACAACCTGTTTTCCCTTCATCTCTCTCTCTCGAGCCTTTTTTAACTAAGACTTACTAGTCTCTCTCTTTTGTTTCTTATTTTTTTTTGCTTGTACCTGGAAGCTTCATATGAAGAGATTTTGGGTTGAGGTTGTGGTTGAAAGCTGTGTGTAGTAAGATGTGTAAGCTTTACAGTAGTAGTCCAGATTATGTTGGGACGAAACCATACGTCGGTGACTTTTTCCCATCTTTCTTTGACTAGCTTTTGTCATGCTATTGTGTCACGATATTGCTTTGCTTTAATGTAAAATGTGAAATGAAAAAAAAAAAACAGTAGTATACCGTTTCTTGGGGATTTTTTCTACACAATAACTACCGTGACAGCCTGGGAAAAATAATCAGACTTGTGTTTTTTTGTTTTGTTTTTTTTATACTAGGGGCTCTACTGAGGTTATATTTTGGGGTTACTGATATTGTTTGGAATCGTGTCGTTTGCCTTCTACAGTGACTGAAAGGAAGAGCTGGACAAAAAAGAAGAAGAAAAAAAAAGAGATGGGCAAAGTCTGTGTCAACAATTTGCTGTTCATTTGGTCAGTACTCACTTACGCTGAAAGCTTGTGATTGGGTTGAAAAATGTTGATAATAATGACTAAAGCAGACCATTATCAGCGCCGTCTTCCTTTTGTAAATATTGTAATTTTTGATATCCCTTCTCTCGTCAACACGCTACACGGCACCTCGCTTGGTTTCAAAGATGAGGGTGTTTGAGTTTGTTTATTTTTTAGTTCTTTTTATTTGATCACTTTTACATTTTTATATTTATTTATTTATTTTCGTGTATATTTATTAGATTGGGTTTGCTTGTAATAGAGCTATTGCAATAAAAAAGTGCCAAGGTATCCCTGACTGAGTCGTGTGCTTTTGATTTCTCACGTCTAGTATGATGCAACATTGCTGTGGACATGTTAAGACCCTAGTTTCTCCACTAGCTTGTCCTGTATGTAGGTGAATAGTTGCTGCACCCTGCTGGCCAAAAACAACATTTACAGTCAGGAAATATATGGATGTATAATCTATAAGTAAATCCAGTTTGATTTCCTAAATTATTATTTTAAAAAGCTAAAACCCAAATTTGCACTACCATTTAAATGTTTGTTTGTTTTTTTAATTCTCAGCAAAGCTTTATTCAATCCAAAAAAAAACGTTATTAATATTTTCAAGCATCCCTGATCCCTGGTCACATGATCCTTCAGAAATCATTCTGCTCAAAAAACAGGATTATTAATTTGAAATATTTTTGTGGAAACAGTTTTATTTATTTAAGATTCTCTGATGAAAATAAAGAAAAAATGTATATATATATGTATATATATATATATATAGTTATTATTTGAAGTGGATCAAAACCTTTTATCAAGGTGGTCCTAAAAACCAAAATGCAATCTTGTCTTGGAACAATTAATATTCACTAATTTTGATCCACTTCAAATGTTCACTACTGTATATTTGAAACAATTTTTTTTAACGTTATAGTTGCTGTTTTTTAAGGCATCCATATCCACACACACACATATATATATATACATATATGTATGCTGTAAATTCATTAACGTGTTTAATCACGTTAATAATAAATGTTTTTGTTTACATAAAATATGTCTAATTTATATTTATAATAAATATAAATGCAAACTAATGCATGTATATACTTAAAATATGTTCATATATATATATATATATATAATGAAAACTATATATATATATAAAAGATTATTACAAGTAACCTTATATAAAAAGGTACAAATTTTAAAATATACTGTATATATATATATATATATATATATATATATATATATACATACAAACATAATATACACAGTACACATACATATATAATGTAAAAAAAAAAACTTTATTTTGTATGTGATTAATAAATATGTATGTATTTCTTATAAATATACTAAAATGTATTTGAAACTCATTTATTTCACGCTTAGTGTAATACAAATGCATTGTCCATGTACTTGTACTTCAATTAAAACACCTTGCAATTGTACCTTTAGTATACTAAACTGGTTTACGCACCAGTCTGCTGAATGTTGTACTTCAGTAGTGCTGAAGTCTAACTAAAGATACACTGAACTGGATCGAAGTGTGCTAAGGGGGAACTATTAATATCACTTACACTTTAAGTATCTTGTATTTATACCAAAAGTATACCAATAGTTCCATTTTAGCACAATCATGTAATCCACGCCAAGAGTGGTGTTAAAACACATTTTAGGCTTAATATTAAGAAACATGCATTACGCACAAGTTAAATTATAATTTCTATATCATTAAATCTCATGAAATATGTTAAGATTTGAACTATACTTAGTATGAAATATAAGCGTTTTAAAAGTATTCCTTTTTTTATATACAGTAAATCTTTTCTTTGAATAAGTTACATATTAATATTATGTAACACATTATTTTGGACATAAACCAAAGAAGAGTCCTGTTCAGATTTGACATCTTTTATAAACATACAAACACATGAAAAGGGACAGTTTTCACCAATAAATGATAGGAGCTCATAATTTAGTATCTTTACAGTTTATTTCTTACTTTAAAAAAGTGATAGGACCGATCGAAAATGTGCTAAACATTTTTAAATATTTTCACTTCAAGCCATATGTACAGATGTGCAGGGGTGGGTGATATCATTAACCCACTGTAGTAAGGAAAGGAAACATCACCTTTACCAGTCAGAAACATAAATATGTCATAAAAGGAGGCACTTGTTTAACCAATAAGGTTGTCATTTGTTTTCCTTGAATAACACTGAATTAAAGATGTCTGCATATGATCCATCTCCTGCGGTCAGGAGGTAGAGTGTGTGGAGGTTGTGAAGATCATCGAAGCCTTCACCCATGATACAGTACGAAAAACTTCATGCAAACTCTGCTAAAAACACAAGTCTCTTACACGACCTCTGAACGAGGCTAAACGTCACACAAAGTTGCTACGTGATCCTTGGCTTCTTGTGTTCCTCACTGCTCTGCTGCTGTTTTTTGCGTGCGGTAAGCGTGTGCTCGGTGTTGATCGGAGGCACTTGTGCTGTGTGGAGCAGAGGAAGTGTGCACGGATCACACGTTTAGGATCTCAAACTCCTCTTCTGACTCAAAAAGCTTGTCTGGGGACTCGATGAACTCTAGGAGAATGATATTCAGGTGATGAAACCAGTTGCACAGTCTTAGAAACACTTTCTACGAAGCCTGCATTTGTTGTGTGTATGCTATATATTTATAATGAGCATATGATAAAATGAGCTAAAGAACTCATACTAATCTTGGATTAGTCTAAAAGTGAGGGCGGCTGAAGTATTGCTTTTAAGTAAAATGATTAACTATATAATGTGTTCATTTCTTCCCGTATCAAGGCATTATGCATGCATTACAGGAAGTGTTTATCACACAATGCTACTGGGTGTGTTGCTCAGTACCTGCTCCTGTGGTCTGCACCTCTGGTTTGGTGGGAGGAACGAACGGAGGCCAATGAGACGGGTGTTTCTCTACCAGCTCGAACATCCGCAAATTTCTTTTCTTGAGGAGCTCCTTAACATCAGACACAAATAATGAGAGCAAGTTAAAACTGTAAAGAATGCAAGCTGGTAAATCATGTTCTTGATCTAACCTGCTGGACCAGATCGCACCAGCTGTCAAAGTCCTCCTCGCTCTTGCAGAAAAAACCCTGGGGACAAACATTCACGTTTACTGATCCATGAAATGAAACCCTAACATCTGCAGCTGAAGACCTGTGGCTCATTCTTGACAAGTAAAATGGCGATATGCCTTTATAAGAAGAAAAAAGAGAAATCTGGGCTTCATTTTGATAACATTTGTAACTATTTATTCAATTATTTTTAATAATGTCCCATTCTGGAATATGTATATGCGTCTTCAGATAAAACATCAGTAAGGGGCCTTGCACTTAAAATACGTCTGTGTGAAAAACTGCGAAACGCAACGTACAGTTTCTTTTTTCTTCAAATTTACAAATCAAATAAAAATTGACATGCCAACCTTTTACTGTAAACAAACTTTTACAATGCTTGCCCCGCCTCTGGGCTCTTCTGATTGGTCCAGTGTTTTGGTTTTGACATGTAAAAGTTGAAATTTTTCAAACCTGACACGTCGTCTTTAAAACATGCTGCAAATACACATCCATCTAGCGCATATACATAGAAAAACCATGGTGCACTGGAATGAAAAAATACATGTCACAAAATATATTAATAACTACAATAACGATTCAATCCTAAAAGCTGTTTAAACCCAGATTGTGACTTTGTTTGTATTTATTAAAAAAACTTCTTTAAACCTCATTTTCTACCAACTCATTACAGTCATTTAGTATTTAAAGGAACACTCCACTTTCTTTGGAAATAGGTTTAAACAAATGTAAAAATATCGAAACTCTTTAGTCATTTTATAGCGCGACGCTAGCTGGTCTAATCGGATTCAATGATTTATGCTAAGCTATGCTAATTTTGGGACCACCAGACCCGGCGATCGGCTGAATGGATTCGAAAACGGTAAAACACATCTGTATTACTTTAGGTATGTTGGAAAATGAGCCTATTTCCAAAAAAAGTGGAGTGTTCCTTTAACAAAACAGATTGTAGCAAAGCACTGAACATTATCAAATAGAAGAACAGTAATGGTTATGTATAATGACGAGAATTAAACTTTATTTATCAAATGCAGAGACGGCATTTTAACAAAGTACAAAAGATCTGAACTGAAAGCGACATGACCTGTCCATGAAGTTTGTTGTGCATAACCCCCATTAAAGACACATTTCTCTGTTTCCAAAAGGTGATTGAGAGTGAAGAAGATGAGGAGGAAGAAGAAGAGGAGGAAGAAGAAGACCAAACCGGAGGAGGTGGAGGAGGCTTCAACATCATCCCTCCGTTCTCAGACAAGGCGACAGTCACTAACTTGGGCTCTGAGGCCGGAAGAGTTCAAAGCTCGGCCTCCACCCTCTCCATCCCTCACTTCCTACTCGCGGGCCTGCTGCTGAATGCCTTTCGCTGGGGGTAGAAACCCTCACTCTCTCGCACACACACACCTACACACACAAACACACTCTTACACAACACGCAAACACCCTTTCTCCTGAAGTACTCGCTTACATCCAGACTCTACCATCTAGGGACGACAGGAACGAGGGATCGAAGTGCGAAACGAGCGGACAACTGTTCTATCCCTCTTTCCTTCTTTCATTCATTCTTTTTCTCCTTCTTGGGAAGAGGGTCTGCTATAGATATAGCTGCTTGTTCATTAGGGAATCGCTTTCCAATGGGATTCCCCCAGCCTGAATCATTTGAATCACACAGAAGATTCACGACTCCTCGGACTGAAAGTAGCCGACGGTGAACGAATGATTTGGTCTTGCCATGTATCTATTGTATAATGTCAGTGTGCTTCAGAAAAGCGAGTTAAACCAGGAAAGCGCTGGCTTTCCTTGGGTTCCTTGTTTATTGTCGCTATCAAGTCGTCGTATGAAATGAGACAAAATGTATGTGTTTGTAAGTACGTGATTCGCTTGACACGAGAGCAAAAAAATACCCTGTCGAGCACGATTTCTGAATCTTCCCGTTTCTCACGCCTCCATGTCTCTGAAATCAGGCCGCACACCTAATCACACACACACACGCCTCTGCCCTGCTGCGGAGCCGATCACGCAGATGCAAGCGCTTTTCTTTTATTGCTCTATCTGCGATGTGCTTTCATTTTTTGACTCAGCACAGACTGTGCACTCTAACCAGGGGCATAAATAAAAAAACACGTCCGCGAACAGAAAAAAACATGACTAATAAAGCCGAAAAATAAAGAAATAAACCCGCTAAATAAATAAATATATCGCGGCACAGCAGGTGTTGGAGTCCGGTCTGGGTTTAGAACCCGAGGGGAAGAAGCAGGAAGTCATTTTCCAACCGCCTGTCGCCTGGTACCTCTCCCTGTGCCTGTTGTTTTACTTTCACAGAGATAATGGCTTACAACACAAACTGTTTATCTTGTTGTGTGTTCACGGGGATGAATTACTCGTGATGGGAACGAAATAGAAAAAAAGAGATCAAGGGAAGGAACAGACGGAGAAGGGGAGAGACTCAAACCCTCCAGCGAAGGGAAAAAAACCTACAGTCTAGAATCACATGCTTTTTCTGTTTCTTATAAATCTTTTGCTGACACCAATGCTTTTTTCTCAATCTCGTTTCTTTCCCTCGCTCTCGTGCATGTCCATCCGTGGAAGTGAGAGAGAGAACATGGGTGCACTCATACTGGATTCGATCGAGAACTTACTTCTCGACCGCTGATGGAGTGTGTTCAGTAAATACGAGATTCGGTGCCTCGCTGAATCTTATTCCCCTCGGACCACAAGTGGCAGCCCATTGTAATGGCTGTTTAAAAAAACACACGATCAGAGTATTATTATCTAGATAGTCAAAATAGGCTTTCTTTTTTTTTTATTTAGATTGCAGGTAAAAACTTCAAAAACATCTATTTAAATTATGTCTATATATATATATATACTCTCAGTAATAAAGGTACAAAAGCATTCACTGGGGAGGTACCTTTTTAAAAGGTACACTTTTGTATCTATTAAGTACTAATGTGTACCTTCAAGGTACCAAAATAGACCCTTAAGGTACAAACACATGCCTTTTGAAAAGGTACCACTTGGGCACAGTGACAGCTTTGTACCTTTATTTCTGTGAGTGTACTGTATGTAAGTTTACTGTCATACAACTTTTGGTAACACCTTACTTAAAGCCTTTATGTGTAATGCATTCCGAAAGTAGTTTAAATGCATTAACTATGCCTTGTAATGCAACTTGTATTTCATTGTACAATCTCTTGAATAATTGTAACCACAGTTCACAGTTTAATTGTAACACTTATCAATTTATTGTAACATTATGCATTTTACATTTAGTCATAAAGATGACATTTTATATACCCTTTATAGTCTTAAATAATATTTTAGAATGTATTACACGCAAACGGCCTTAATTAAAATGATACCAATTTTTTTTCAGGTGTCTTTGAAGAACAAATTGTTCAAAAGCAGGATTTTTACTGACAAACAAGTTCAAAAGACTAATTAAAAAAACGTAAGTATAAATAAAAAATAATCTTCTTTAAAAAAAAATCCTTAAAACAAGATGAAAACAACAAAGCATAAGACATAAGGACTTTTTTTAAGAGTGGTTGTTTTGCGCTAGTAGATATTTTTAGTTTTATGAATAAATGAGTTGAAACTCTTTAATACTCACGTTAAAAATACACTGCTTTTAATATTTAATGTCATGGTAATGTAAGCAAATATGTTTTTACTGAGAATTAAAAAAAAACTAATTAATTATAAAATATGAATATTACGAAATATTATTTTTAAAAACCATACTGAGCACAAACATTTGAAGAGTGTACTACCTGCTAACGGCAGGGAAGCAGTTCAGACACTGCCTCCATTTACTTTCTTTCCAGAAGGGTTTTTAGAGCATGTGGTCTGCTGAACACATTCACCTCCCTCCTCCTCCACCTCCTCCTCTCTGGAAGAAATTAAAGCTTAGCTAAAGTGCTCATATCTCATCTGGCATTCTCAAGAAGCACCTTCGATTACACCGACATGACTTAACAATCAGATTGTGAACTGATCTATTATGCGGAGGAACATAGAGGGGTGCGCTCTGATTGAACAGACGTCGTGCTCCTCAACATTTTCTCCTCCGTGGCAAGGTCAGCGAGCCACACAGCGCGCCCGCTCAATCAGTAGGGTTAATTAAGAGAAGAAACGAGAGCGCCTCTGGATTGATGCGCCTGTCGAAATAGCGGGCAGTCTTTATGATGGCTGTTGTTATTTTTTAATTGTTATCGGGGGCCAGTGTCGTCTGCCCAGCCATAACAGAGGGAGGCAGAGAATGAGTGACATCGGAGGAGGAGAGCAAAGGCACGGGTGTCAGTGACTCACATTACAATATTTCAAAAAAATAAACAAATAAGCCATGCGTTAAATAAATGCACATTGCAGAAAAGTTTTGGGGAGGCATAGACAGAAGAGAAGTGTTAGCTCTGTTCCGAGACCTGAGCTTATACTGCTTAGACAGCATTGGAAGGCTACAATATACAATACTTTGTTTTGGTCAAAATTTTAAGTATGGCTGCCCTGTTGCATACAACTATTCCAGGATGTGGATGAACAATGTTGATTATAAATATGTTTCATTTAATACCTGTTACTGTACTGTTAAAAAAGCTCAATCTAATTGAAGAATTACTGCAAAAATGTTTTTAATTAGTCTTTTTTAACTTGCCTATTCCATAAAAATAGTTGAAAATCCTTCAGGCAACACTACACAAGACATTAAAACTTAAGCGAATGCATTTTTAATGGGTTTTTAAAGAGTTTTAAATCATTTATGTGTAAAAAAAAAAATTAAGTTGCAAAATACACTTGTTTTATATGAAATCATATAAATATTTAAGAAATACACTTATTCTCTAAAAAAAGTCTTACATTTTTTAATACTTTTTTTTTTTTTTTGTCAATCACTTTTTCCAAGTTGTCTTGTTTTAAGGATATTCAAGGTATTTTAACAGAAAATTTTTCCCACCACAATTATTTTTGGACTTGCTTTTTAGTCAAATATATGTAAAATCCTTCAAATATATTGCCCTGAGCAACACAGCATATATATTAATACCTGAATGCAATATTACAGTATTTTGTCTGTCCTTTAACTCATTTATCCTTAAAAATCTGCCAGTGCACTCCAGTCCTCCAAAAACAGTATGCTATGTTGCTTCTCATGTAATTCAATCTTGTTTCAAGGATGTATTTATATTTTATCTGTAAAACAAGACCAAAAAACTGCATTTGATTTTGATTCTGTTAGCTTAGCAACACGCTAACACCGACTGAAAATAGCAAGTCAAGTTTCCATGCTTACAGCACAAGTTCACTAATAAAAGCTGGTTAGCCAGCACAATATTGCCTGGCTAATCTATCTAATCCACCTGGGAACACCCATGTCGTGAACCAGCGTTCAAAACATGCCCAGTTCTGGAACAGAGCTAGAAAGAAGGATCCCGCACTAAATTAACCATAACAATTTTGCTGTTTGCTTGCGTGTGCCGCATTACAACCACGACTTGGCCCGTACACAGATTTGCCTAATATGAGTTTAACATTTCCTCCGCACCCATCTGCGCCTGTGTACACAAGAGAAACCTGCCACAGCGAATCCTCTCCGCCGAGCGCTAGATTGCAGGGAGCAAGGGACAGGAAAAGAGATAAACACACAATAAGGGATAAAGGGATGGAGAAAGTGGAGGAGAGAGAGTATGGGTTAGAGAAGCACCCCGGCGAGAGAGCTGCGAGCGTGATGGAGAGAGAAAGAGAGGAGCGGGAAGATTGCAGGAGAGAGAGAGAGGAGTTTACCCTGTAGGCTCATAGCTTTATTATTATAGTATGCGGACACTGATTTATTTGGCGGCTGCAGGCACCCGTACTGAAACTCATTTCAGTTGTACTGATGTTGATTCGCTCTCTCTCTTTCTCTCTCCTCTGGCTCTGCCTTGTGAGCCCACTGGACTGTGTGCCACTGTTTGTCACCCCACAATGCACCATCAATTGCATGAAAATAATCACCACTGCTAATGTTTTTCTAATGAAGATGCCCAAAATAGTCTGTATTTAATCTTCTTTTATGGAGTGCACTTATGTTTTTTCTTTCACAGCGTTGTATTTTCACTTTTAATAATGGCTTGACGGATTTATTTTCTCTTGTTTTGCAGTTAATTCTAATGAAACTATCAACAATGAGCACTCTAGTCTACTTAAACGTTGCAGGCCCGCATAGAAATCAGTGGCTGCTGATTTCTGGAGAGTTGGAACGTGTTTGTGTATTAAAATGCAGTTGTGTTTGCACATGGATTGCATGAATTGCTTTCAAACAGGTAAACCGAAGACTTTGCCATTGGGCGGTAAAACTGACAGTCCTGCCCAGGCTTCATGAACAGAGGAATGATTTAATGCACTTTTTTTGTGCCAATCTACAAATTGCTGGCGTATAGTTGTCTCTGTGAAAGTCATTCCAACTCCAAATTTAAAGGTACAGTCACGCTTTAGACTTTAATGGTGCTAATGAAGTACATGATTTGTAAGGATAATTAAAAAAAAATGTAACAGTTTGTTTAATGTTTGTCACAGTTGTCTGATTTTATAAAAGCGCTCTTTATTGCATCATTTTAATTTGTTGCACTTACCGCTTATTTGCATCGATATATGAGGTCAATAATGTTACATTTATGTGTATTAATTAACAAGGGAAAAACAAGTCGTTTTGTCTTGTTTTTCGGTAAATATCTAAACTTTCTTAAATCAAGATTATGCAAAATCATAGAAAATAAATAGGAATAAATGATCAAAATTAAATGCTTAAAGCACTTCCCTATGAATTCAGTTTATTTTTCTTACCCCACTGACTGTTTTCCTGTTTCAAGTAAAGGATATCAGAAACCAAGACTTTATATCTTAATTAGCTTTGCTTTTTTAAAAAGTGATTTGAAGTGATCGCTGTAGCTTGGCACACATTTTACCACGCTTTTACCTTCAGTCCATGGCAGAAATGTGTGCTGATTCCGTCTGGGCCTGATTATTTGCCTCAATGTTGGCGTTGAATGATGATTGTGCCCCGATCATAACCCAGAGTCATGCAGCCGGCCGTTCAGAGCTCCCTCATTACTGCACATGCTCAGTCATGCTCAACGCTTCATGTGACACTTCATAAACATTAAGCAACTGAAGTGGGAAAACACTTAAATAGCACACAAGATTAAGTTTTAAATAGTCATTATACTTGAAATACTTGCCATTCGGTGACTGGTTGACTGGAGATGTGGTGTGTGATGTGGTTCGAGCATGTCTCTCTGTGCCATGTTGGACTTGCCTTTATTAAACCTCCTCCACACAAACACACCTGAACCCTTCCTCGACCTCTGCCCTCTGGGTCACTTTTCGGACCTGTTTTTCTGTGCCCGTACTTTCTCTGCTCATCTTCTGTTAATGTGCCCTGTTTCCTATCAGGTGTAAAAATGAGAATTCACTGTTTCTGTGATCCATGATAATGTACCATCTCAAATAAAAGAAAGAAAACAAATCAACCGTGCCTGTCTAGATGTCATCTTCTCTGTCTGCGGTAGCTGAAAGACACAGCATGAACGTGCAAAAATGAGATTAAATGGAGCTCAAACTGAGACTTTTGCATAAGTCTGCTGCTTCTCAGGGGTTTCGCTAGAGAAAAAAACCTCAGTAAACCGCACACGTGTCTTCACATGAGGTCTGCAATCAAAATACGAACTCAAGCTCATTGCACTCTGTTCAAATGATCAGTAACACTTTACAATAATGTTAACTTAGTTAATGTATTAGCTAACATGAACAGACAATGAACAATACATGTATTACAGTTTTCATCTTTGTTAACGCTAGTTAATGAAAATACAATCATTCATTGTTCATGTTAGCTTAAAGCGTTAACGAATGTTAACAAACACAACTTGATTTTAATCATTTTGTAAATATTTGTAAATGCTGAAATGAGTTTTAACTAATGTTCATAAAAGATTTAGAAGAATAGTTCAAGTTAATTTATGTTGTTAACTAGTGTTAAATTATAAACCTTATAGTGTTACCAAATTATTTATAGCTACTGTTGGTAAAAAATGTTTTTTAAAGTCTCTTAGTTTTACAACTTTGATCATTTTTAAATAGTCTGTAATCTTCAAAAATACAGCATAAACAGTAATATTAATATTTAATTGATATTAATAAAATAAAAAATAATAATTCATTGAAAATGATAAATAATTAGATAATTGATCATAATTAAACAATATATTTTATAGCTCTATGCTGTTTGTATATTTAATGCTCTTATTTTTACTTTTCAAATAATTGTGAAAAGTCAGTTATGCTCAAAATACTGTAAAAAGTAATATTATGAAATATAATTATAATTTATAATAATTGTAATATGTTACATTATGACATAATTGATGATAAATATTTCAATTATTGATAATCAGAAATTTATGGAATTTATAGAAATATTTTAGAACATTATCAATGTCTTTACAAACACTTCTGATCGTACCCACTTGATTGTATATGTCTTATATAGTATATGTCTACATAAATTATGTTGCTTGCAAACCAAGATATTTTAAATAACTGAAAGCAATCCCAGAGACTTTAATCGCATGATGGATTCAAATCTAGAAATCAGAAAGAAATTGTTATAGGAGTATACCTAGAAACTTCCTAGCAACACCTTGGAAAGTACTCTAACATTGTGGTGGTGAACAAACTAGAAATGTAGGGTCTTTAGGAGTTTTGGGTCACCATTGACTCCCATAGTATTTTTTTCCTACTATGGAGGTCAATGGTGACACAAAACAGCCTGGTTACAAGCTTTCTTTAAAATATCTTTATTTGTGTTCATCAAAACAAAGAAATCCATACAGATCTGAAACTACTCGAGGTTGAGTAAATGATGACAGAATTTTCCTTTTTTAGGGAATTACTCCTTAAAGTGAAACACAAAAGGAGATGTTTCGATGTAATACTGTCTACATTGGACCCATTTACTTTCAATGTGTAGATCTTTCAAATGATGTTCTTTAGTATTCATGGAGAAGAAAGAAAATCATTCATGTTTGGGTAAATGATGACATCATTTTGATTAAACTTTCCTTTTAAATTGTGATCTGGGTGTGTGTTTAATGTTTGATGTTTTGCATATATTACCAGTGATTCACACAGGCTCTGAAGAGAGTTTGTGCAGTCGGTGACCTCCCCTGGGCCGTGTCATTGTTCTAATTGCATCTGGGTTAATCAGAGCATCATCACCTCTGATAAAGGCAGCCGAGGTGCTGGTGGAGTCTCTCCAGCATATGGAAGCCGGGGAGAAAGCGTTTATTTATTAATCAGATTTCTCTGTGTCCCACTGAGTTTAATCACACAGTCTGCGATCTCTGACTTTCCCCTCCCAGAATACATCTCTGTTAGCACAAACATACATGAACACACTCCTGCCAGAGCCACTGCCCTCTGATGAGCACTTCGGATCAGAACTCTCCAATGAGACATCAACTTTTACACCGGGGAATGTTTGGGTTTTGTGTTTGAGAGGATTTGTCTCTGCCTGATGGCTCGAGAAATCCAGCACCC
The DNA here is from genome assembly GCA_032357475.1 of Enteromius thamalakanensis. Classification (NCBI taxonomy): domain Eukaryota; kingdom Metazoa; phylum Chordata; class Actinopteri; order Cypriniformes; family Cyprinidae; genus Enteromius; species Enteromius thamalakanensis. The sequence continues at coordinate 14,509,409 of JAUCMT010000051.1, forward strand.
CTCCTCTCTGCTTCTCTCTATAATTGTGCTGCGTCTCCTTCTCTGGCCAGAAGGCAAGCTTGATAGTTTTATCATTTAATAAGGCAATCGACTACATCAGTCAGACTCTCTCTCTTTCTCTGTTTTTCTTTAAAGAGAGCCACAAATGAAATCACTGTCATTAACTACTCAACCTCTTGTCTGACTTACTTTCTTCCAATGAAAACATACAGTGCATTTTTTAAGGAAACGCTGATGAATAATTTCAGTGTAACTTCTTTGATAAAAGCAGTCTGTAAGAACCTTTCAGACCTGTTATCAGTCTAATTTCAGTATTATTTGCAGTTTTTTATTGCTTTTCTTACATTTTGATTCAATTATTTATTTTCAGTAATTTTTGTATGTCCAATAATAATATAATATAATTAATATAATATAATTACGTTTAATTTTGGTTTTAAATATGACTATTTAAGTTGTTATGTAATCTACGTATATATATATTTGTGACATCAAACAATTCATCGTGATTAATCACATCCAAAATAAAAGTTGTGTATACTGTGTATATGTATATATATATATACAGACACACAAACATATATATTAAATATATTTATATATGACATAAAATATAACAATATAATTATATAAATGTATATAAATATTTTCAAAATATATATTATGTATTGTGTAAACAAAAACTTATTTTGGATGCGATTAATCGTTTGACACCACTAGCACACATTTGATTAGAATTGACATAAAAAAAATTTTTTTTGTTTAAAATAATATGTGTGAATATCATATGATAGCTTTGTGTGAGGAACAGACATTATTCACTGAGCGTCACTAGACCTTTGTGAAGGAATCGTTCTTTTGAGTCAGATCTTTAATTAATCGATTGATCCAGTTCACACAAAAAAAGAACCGATCCAGTTGTTAATTGCCATTAATAGCTTACCAGAGGTAAGATTATTAGTGAGTAATGACTTTCATTTCAGTTTGTTCCTCGCACAAAGTAATCGTATGGCTTTAGTAGACCTTAAATAGAGTGCACAAGTCAGGATTTTTTATGGAGCTTCTGGCATTTGAAACTTGAAAGATTCAGTACCCATTCATTGTGACTCAAAAGAGCGAGCATTACATCATTCAAAAAATTTCCACAAAGACATGAAAGCTATACGGGTTTGGAACGACTTGAGGGTGAGTAAATGATGACAGAGTTTTCATCTTTGGCTGAAGTATTCCTGTAAACATTGGGATGATTCAGTACTGAGATTCCCGCTGTAACCAGCAAGGTTCCCCGGGGAAGCTTTATTCTGCTCCACTCTATCTACAGTCAATTAGAAATGGAGAAATGGAGGAGGGATGTAGAGATGGAGAACACAAGGAGACAATGTAAAGCTTTTAATCTGTTAATGGAGGGATGGTCTGATTCATTTAATAGCTTAAGCACAGACAATGTTTGGGTTTGTATTAAACATTCATGTGGCTAATGCTGCGGAAGACAATAGTGCAAACTTGACATTAGTTGTATCAATTTTGACTTCAGACTGCAGGGTGATTCACTTTTAGATCCACAATGTGGGGCCCTGGAGAGCCAAGGGCCCCTTTAATGCTAGTCTGCATATGCAAGGTATTGTCTTTGCCCTGAAGGAACTGACTAATCTCTACTCACGTTTACTTTGAAACTGACCAATGATTGCTCGCATTATGGTTGGGTCAAATTTAAAATGGAACGTTTGCTCTTTTTCAGTTCAGAAATGTGAATTTTAAATGGCTACATTTCACAAGATGATCAAATGGAAAAACAGAAAGAGGAATATTCTAGATTGCATATCTTGCAATAATTTAACACATGCAATGCATTTTGGGAAACAAAATGTTCATCCAAGGCCAAAAAAGTTAATTTATTAAATATGAGGAAATATACACAATATTATACAGTTAAAACAGTTTCTATTTGAATACATTTTAAAATATAGTTTATTTCAGTGACATGAAGTTGAATTTTCAGGATCATAACATAGTCTTCAGTGTCACACGATCCTTCAGAAATTATTCTAATGTTCTGATTTGATGATTCATTCTAGGTATATTTCTTATTAGCAATGCTTTGTATTGTTACTACTTATCATAAATGCATTTTTTGTCACGTTTGCTCTGTAAATGATCATTCTGTCTCACGTTTACAGAAGCAGTTCTCTCCACTCATTCAAAGTAAGCCAACCAATCACTGCTCACGTCCATAGTCTACCCACCAATCACAACATCCATCTAACTTTATGTGTTACTAAATCAGGTTTTCAATTAGATTCGACACTCGTTGTTGTCCGAGACAAACTTTTCTGTTACTCTGGAAAAAAAGTCCATTTTCCCCTCAAGTCCACTTAATAACCCACAAAAAAACATCTCATCATTCTTCTTGAATATGAGATTTTATACCATTTTTCCCAGAGGACATCTTCTTCACAAATGGATATTTTTAGAAAATGCTTCAACTGGAACAGCAGGGCAGATACAGAAATGACTTGCTGACAAATTTGCAAAGGCTTATGTAAGAAATTATCTCTGATTAGTTCCACATCTATCAGAATCCTCGAGGGTGAAAAGGTCAAGCAGACTCTCATAAAACTCATGCAGGAGTCATCCATTTACCTGCTTCAGGTGAAGGTCTTAGATGTTAGTGCTTACAGAGGAAATTTTTCATTACATTTTTTTCTCCGCCCCATGAAATTAGCGTCCACATATCGCATTTTTCACGAGGTATCACATTAACCAAAGCTCTGCGAAATGCATCCATTATCGCAAGCAAGGCTTTACCTTCGGCAACATGGCTTTGGTCTGGAGTGGTGGCCATCTCTTGGGCAGAGGATTATGGAGTGGGAGGATGCTTGGTATTGTTGAGTCATGCTTTTTGAGAGAAGGGCTGGAGGCGGCCGTGCATCTCCATGGCTCATAGATTTGAGTACACTGATAGGTTGTCACAGGAAACACAGAACACTGCACTGCAGAGAGAGAGAGAGAGAGAAATAGAGTTGTGTTATCAATACTGTCTACTGAAGCGTGTCATAATGTGCTCTTTTATGGTACTTTCTGTATTAAAACCCTTAATTGAGTCACACACAATGAAAATGATCCAGAATTTTCCTCCTGACAGGGGTTAAAGTGAGCCATTTCACAGATCACAATGAGAACAAAGAAATACTGTGTCATAGACTGATCGACCTGTAGTCACAGACTGAATCCATTTGTCTTTTGTCATTTTAGTTCTGTATAATCTGGTTTATTCGGGGCTGTTACGTTTCTGTAGCTCTGTGTGAATTGGCCACAGACAGTATAAAGGTGGGTTCACACCAAGGACCGTAACGTTAATGATAAAGTTTTAATCGTTTTATTTGTACAAGAACAGTAAAGTCTATAGCCACTACCATGATAGTGACAAAGAGGAACAATATTGTCGGAATCACTCTCATGATTGAAAAGCATTAAAAGTCATTCAATTCTTATGTCATTCAAAAAGACCTTTGTTCATCTTCTGAACACAAATGAAGATATTTTTGATCTGTGAGCTCTCAGACTCTGCATAGACAGCAAATGCAACTGACACGTTCAAGCCCCAGAAAGGTAGTAAGGACATTAACGTTTGCTGTCTATGCAGGGTCAGAGAGTTCACAGAAAAATATCTTGATTTGTGTTCAGATAAATGAAGGTCTTATGGGTTTGAAACATGAAGGTGAGTAATTAATGAAAGAATATGAATTTTATGGGTGAATTATTCCTTTGAAGAGTTGAGCATTTAAAGTTGCATGACAAAGCTGCAGGTGCCTTAAAGGTGCATTCATGCTGACTGCTGCTGGAGGTTGCAATTTGCAAACATGTATTCCAACTCAACTACAGTAAACATATATTAAAGAAATTTGATCAACCGAAATGTGTTTATGTTTGTGCAAATCATTCATGATCCAGCCTCACCGACAGAAGCAGTGAGTATAATGTCTTTTAATGAATCTTTGCAAATCACCTTTTCTAATAATGTGCTAATTAGGAAGTTTCACTATGAATACAGCTATAAAAAAAAAGATCCTCCAAGAGTGCCTCGGAAAAGAGGGGCGGGGTCAGCGGAGCTCGTAAAGATTTAAAGGGGAAGTACACAGAACAGACTGATTTCAAAAGAGCTTTTTTTTACAGGGTAAAATTAAAGTTTTTTTTTAAACAAACTATATTCTATTATTATATACAAACTTTCTAATAAGACCCTAAAGAATTACATTAGCTTGTGGGAAATTGGCTTTGACTCCTTTAACAATACAAATTGTGTCAAAGCAGCTTTATGGTATTAAATAGGAAAAATTGTGTATAGTGTAATAATACAAAAGGACAACAGTAAACCTTCAATTTCAGTTGAAGTCAATTTATCAATCATTGATTCAGAGATGTCAACATCCAACTCAGTTCAGTTCAAATGGTATCTTTGCAATTAAATTGACAGTATGGCAAGAAATTAAGTCTCCCTAACTAAGCTAGCCATAGGTGACAGTAGCAAGGAACCAAAACTCCATCAGTGACAGAAATAGAGAAAATAAAAACCTTGGGAGGTTAATTCAAGGCTGAAGCAAAGTCAATTTGTGCGGAGGACTCACTGCTGTAAATAAGAAAAATTGAAGTATTTCACAATTTTAAAACAAACATACTATAATTAACAGTAATTTAGCAGTATAATAACATATCCTTATTTAATAAACTGCAGTGTAATTAAAAAAGAGTGTATCTGAAATTGTGAAATATGACAAGGAAAATTTTTTCACAATTTTCACATGACAATAGCATAGCTGAGATGGCCGCTGAGGAGCGACATGCTTTGCATGATAGTCTGTGGTTCAACCCAGTGCAGCCTGTGAGAGGTTTGTTCTGTGAAGATCCCCGCTGGTGTCCAGAGCACCAGGCATCATTCCAGAACATCTTTATTTCATTACAGCAGTAGCTCAGCAGTCGGTCTGCGTCTCTCGAAGGCTCCGTCTGTTTCTGCTGCTCTTCCTACATCTGATTAAGAGACAGCGCAGCATCAATAGTCTGGATTCAGATCTAGTTTGACTGTTCTGCAATGGCTTTGCCAAAACAATGGAATTTCTTAGTGCACCACAGCGGCAAATTAAATATTGATAAGTTAAACGGACAAACAGCAAATATAGACCAATTATAGACCAAGTATTTGATCAACCTGTGATTTTGCAAGTTCTCTTACTTAGAAATCATGGTGTCTACAATTTTCAGCATTTCTGCATTTCCACTGTGAGAGACAGAATCTTAAAAGAAAAATCAGGAAATTACATTGTATGAATTTATTTGGGAATTACTGTGTCAAATAAGTATTTGATCGTTTGAGTCAACAAATTGTAATATTTGGTACAGAAGCCTTTGTTAACAATTACAGAGGTCAAGCGGTTCCTGTAGTTCTTCACCAGGTTTGCACACACTGCAGGAGGGATTTTGACCTACTCCTCCATACAGATTTTTTCTAGATCTGTCAGATTTCAGTGCTGTTGCTGAGCAAGTTTCAGCTCCCTCCAAAGGTTTTCGATTGGATGTAGGTCTTTAGACTGGCTAGGCCACTAGGCCCAGCTCTCTTCACAGCATTGACCAGCTCCTCTCGTGTAGTTCTGGGCTGATTCTTTACCATTCTTAGCATCATTGATACCCCACGAGGAGAGATCTTCTGTGGGGCCCCAGTCCGAGGGACACTGACAGTCATCATTGGCCTCTTCCATTTTCTGACAATCACCAAGCTTTCTTCACCAAGCTGCTTGGCAATTCCTCCGTAGCCCTTTCCAGCTTTGTGAAGATCTACAATTTTGTCTCTTGTGTCTTTTGACAGCTCTGTGGTTTTGTCCATGTTGCTACATAGACTTTGTCTGATTGTGGGGTGCACAGGTGTCTTTATGACAGCTAACGACCTCAAACAGGTGCTACTAATTCAGAATCACGAGCAGAATGAAACTGGACTATTTAAAAGCATATGACAGTTCTTTGAGGGTCAGAAACAAGCAAGTGATCAAATTCTTATTTGACACAGTAATTTCCCAAATAAATTGTTAAAAAAATCATACAATGTGATTTCCGGATTTGTCTCATACATACAGTGTATTTATTAAATACAACATTGTAATTTATATGAATACTGCATACTTTGAATATAAATAATATAGAGAGAAATGTGTGTACTTTATTTATATGAATACAGTGTGTGTGTGTGTGTGTGTGTGTGTGTATGTGTGTGCATTATTTATTTATTTAGTTATTATTGATTTTGTTGTTATTGTTTTCTTTTTTTGATTTATGTATTTTTTACATATTGTGCAGTTCACGGATATTGCAGATTATAATGATGTGTTTTGCTCTGTAGAACATTGTCTAAAGAGCTTTATTGTGTCAAACTCTTCTTTTTGGAGAGTGAAGTGTCCTCTCAAGATACAATCCAGGTCTTGTTACCAGAGTCTTTCTTATACATGCCTCAGGCTGCACTTCACTGCAACAGTTACAGATTGCAATTCTCCATTGCCTGGCCTGTCATTGTTTGAGTGTGCTGATTTGCTATTGTTTTGGATGATTAAGGGTAGCAGGGAATACTTAAGCTTCAGCTGTGACAGCGAAACGCCTCTTCAGTGACCTCCTGAGCTCTTGTTAGTGTAATTGACCCTTTGCTAAGCACCGCCTTTAAAATCTTACTGAGCAGTCATGCTTTGTTCCTTTATGTTCTTTATTACTAGTATTGATCCTTGTATTGGTTCATCTTTTTCTAGTTTTTATCCTAAAAATGCAAGCTTTTTAATTTTACTCTTTACATGTATCATATTTAATACTTGCATATCTGGCGCACACAATCTTCTACATGCCTTCTGTCATCTGATTGAGAGTTTATAATTTGTTTTAATGAGTAAAATAACTTTTAGTATAATTACACAACTCATGTTTCATTTGACTTTTTGCTGTGATATTTGTTACTGATTAAATAATCATAAAAAGAATAACTTTTACATTATTAGTACTTAAAATGAACTGTTGCTGAACTGAAGAACCTTTGAGAAATGTTTATGTATTCATCTCAGTCATTGGAAGGCATTGCATGATATGTTTTGAAACTAAGTATCTGTCTTATTTAGCAGATATTTTAATACTTTAATAGTTTCTTTAAAGAAAATTTGTATAAAAATGTTGTGCTGTCGTTTGATTAATCAAGATTAATCACATTCAACATAAAACTTTATTAACGGACCTGTTAACAGTCCGATAATGTGTACATATATGCATATATTAATACACAGACATAAAGTAGCCTATTTAGTTGTATGCATTTGTATTTATATAATTTATATTATATATAAATAGGTACAAAAAATGTTTATTCTTCATTTTAGACATTCTACTAACTATAAGTAATTTTGTAACTACATGCCAACTAATTCTCATTAATTTGCAACTACAAATTTACTAATTCTTAGAGTAAACTGTTAGGGTGGGTTTAGGGTTAGTGGAATAAATTGACATATACTTGCAAAGTTTCTGATTTGAGTATGCATGTTGTGGACCCATCAAACTAAATGATTAAGAAGAATTAATTCTAAGAATTAATATCCAAGCTCATTTGATGGAACTCATTCCTTTGCTACGTTTTGTAAAGCTTGTCTTAGCAATAGTAATCGAAGGGGTGGGACTTAGCTAAGGGTCAATTTCTACACAGGTCTGCGTCCTGGGGTGCTTTGATTGGCAGGTCTTTTTGAGACGTCGCTCCAAGCGGGACAAAAGGAGAATGTTAGTACGCACAGCTGATTGTCTGACAGCTTGTCTGAGTCACACGGTCAGCATGCAGAAAGCAATGACATCATCACCCTGCCCTTCCCCCGGCCCTGATGAATAGATGTAGAGAGCTTGAGTAAAGTGTTGCATCATTGTCCTGCCTGCCCCTTCACCCCACAACGCTAATGACTCCTCTAGTCTGTGTTTCAGTATTGGTTTTTAGATTTGGAGACATTGAAAGTAATTGTGAGAGATTTTCTTTCTTTCCTTTGTTGCCTGTGAAGCGTCAGTCATGTGTGCGATTTGGTTATTTGGCATTATTTGTAATGATTGTTTGAATAATTTCTCAGAACTCTAATTCATTGTTTTGATTTCATCCTTTGGAATGTTTATGGAAGCCTTACAGTACATGGCTTTTTTAAATGAATGCCAGTCTGTGACAGTAAAATGTCATTTATTTTATTTATGTAGTAAAATATTGTATTTTGAAGAAAAAAAAAAAATTATATATATAAACTTGAACTTTTTTAGTTCTAAAATGAAATGTTTTGAATCAAATTGGCTACCAAATAAATAGCAATAATAAATAGTAGTTAGGGGGGAAGTTTTGGCCCTAAACATTAAAAGCTCTTCAAAAGTTCTTTGTTTGTTTGTCACTATTTTACTTAGCAAAGTTCGCCCAAATAACATGACCTCAAACAAATTCTGTGTTCCTGTTTGCAATAGTGCTACTGTGCTGTGTCTAGCTATACAACAAAACAACTCTGGCAAAATGACTCTCTTGTGATGCATGTTAATTTTTTAACCAGCATGAATGAATAATAACACATTTATTACAGTATTTACCAATCTTTCTTAATGTTAGTTTTAGAATATCCAGCTGGAGTCCCTCGTTGTTTACACCAGAGGGCACTCCAGCCAGATCTGTGTTTACCATTTGTGATCCTGGACTGTTTTCTTGTATTTTGATTGTTCGCTGCCTGCCTAGATTCTTGCCTGACTTCTCAACCTCGATTCTGCCTTGTCTCGATTGGTCTCTTTTGCCGGTATTTGACCGCGCCTGTTTGAAATACAGAAAAAATGGAAAAAATTACTGAAAAGAACTTGAAAAAAAAATTGGCCATTACTGCCAGAGCCATTCCACTTTCCTGCGGATTCCTTTTGGCAAACCCGGCCAGGGGATAACCCTTAACCCTTACCATAGTCTCGTTCCCGAGTCACGGCTAGGAGAGGCGTTCCAGTTTCCTGCGGATTCTGTTCCGTAGTCACGGCCCCGAGAGCTGTTCCACTTCCCCACGGATTCCGTTCTGCAGTCACGGCCAGGAGAGCCTTTCCACAGTGTCGTTTCTGAGTCACGGCCAGGAGAGCTGCTCAAGTTCCCCACGGATACCATTCTGCAGTCACGGCCAGGAGAGCCGTTCCATTTCCCCCATGGATTCCGTTCCACAATCATGGCCAGAGGAGCCGGTCCCAAATCCTGTTATCAAGTCACGCCCAGAAGTGTTCTGCTCCGTCTCTGGCAGCCGCCATTGAACCCTCGTCCTGCTCTGCTACGGCTAAGGAAGCCGCCTGTGAGCTACGGTCATGCCAAGTCACGGACATGCGGGCTGTTAAGATCTTGTTCTCCACTATTTCAGCCATAAGAGCCTTTAGCCATTAGCCTCTCGTCCTGCCCTGACCCTAGCCCTGTGACAGCTATGGAAGCTATTGAGTCAACATCCTTCCCTGTCATGGCTAAATTGGCCATTGAACACTATTAACTCGTAACTGTAACCTCCCTCCCCGTTGTTACAGTTAGTTGTTCACTGTTAGTGTATGTTCATTCAGAGTGCAAAACTGTTGATTTTTTATAATGCATTAGTAAATGTTGAAATTAACATTGATTAACACATGCTGAAGAAGTATGGTTTATCCGTGGTTCAAGTTAACAAAGTAGTTAACTAATTTTAACTAATGAACCTTATTGTAAATGCTACAAATACTAATATAAAATCTGTCCAGTTTATTGTGTTTCAGTAAAAGTGTGGTTATTTTATTGACTTGTATTTTGTTAATTTTATATTTATTGGATAAAATATTAATCATTACAAAGCATTTTTTGTTTTGGGGAAAAAGCTTACTGAAATTTCAGGCAACAAACTGTGTTTCTACACACTCAATGTCACATTTAAGTTATCATTGTTTGTCAGTTTTTGTCTTCTTTTATTCCTCCAAAGATATTTTAGAGGAACGACAAAGTTGATGCATCATACTGTGTCAAACTGTCACTGAGACCACCTGTGATTTGGAAGAGATTTGGAATATAATTTTCATGAAGCAAAGACATGCCAGTCAGTATTTGTGACTGTCACTGGCATCAAGAGGGCAGCATTATACCGATATCAAACCCACAAGGCATTCACTTCAAAAAAGTTTGTTGCCACTCTGTAAGAAAAGCTTTTCACCACAAACTCATCATGCTGATGTAAAACCGAGCCGCGTCTCATGCTTTTTAAATTAGCAGCTGAGCCCATAGGCCCTGGCCATTGACACGGCTTTGTTTTACGTGGTCTTTAAGCTATTTTAGTCGTGAGAAAGCACTTCTGTGCTTGCAGTGTCATGGTTCATTTACATGACAAAGGCTCACAGAGTAAGAAGTGCCGTTTCAGAGACCTCTGGGTTCGTCAGCCTCTCTAACCTCTCGCAGACACCAGCCCTGATCCGTTTTCACACTTGAGTAGATCCATATGCGCTAAAACAGTTTTTATACCTCATAATGAATGAGAGGGATCTGATAGGTTGTGCACCACATGATGGTTTTTTGTTTCACACAATACTAAGAAGTTCTTGAAAAGAGCTTTTGAATAAAAAAGCATACACTTAAAGGAGTAAATTTCATAATTTACTTGCCCTATAAGTATGCTTTTCTATACAGCTTTACATTTCTTGTGTTGTTTCAACCCATGCATTCTTTACTCGTCTCCAGGGGTGTGAAGTAACAAATTACTTTTTTGAGTAGTTTCAAAATGTGTACTTTTACTTTTACTTGAAAGCATGAAGCTCTGAAAATCACATTACTTCCAGTCTTTGGTTCCTTATGTGTTGGACTATATTACTTCTGTTAACCGGAGATTTTCTCTTACCAGATTATTGAATCAGTAAATCTTTATCTAGAGATCTGCTCTCACCAGATCATTGAATCAGTTTATTGTTAACCTGAGATTGCCTTTTACCAAACCATTGAATCAGTCAGTTCAACATTTTTAATTTAAGCTAAAGTTTTATGTGTTTTTATTTTATTGGGGGTTGTATTATGTTAATTTGTTTATTATTTTCCCCCTTTTTGTGTTTTTTTTTGTGTTGTTTTTATTAAATCATTTTTATTTCAGTTATAGTTGTAATTATTTTAATGCATCAAGTTAAACTAAACAAATCTTATCTCATTATGTGTTTCACATAATTTTTCAGAACAACATAAAGGAGTGCGAATGATGACAAAATGTTGCACATATATTTCTCTGTTGCATCATTTTGATTGTCTGTCAGATAAATAATTCTACATGCATTACAGACCGCAGACAATTTGTCCATCAGAGGTCTTATCTCAGCGTCTCGTCTCTCATCTCTCTTATCACTATAATAGTTAAGAAGGCACTCCGGCGCATATCGTCTTATAGAGATTATGTAAGCCTGAACCGCAGCTAAGCAAATTACAGCTTCATTCAGCACAACCCAACACTGCCCATTACAGTTCAAGGACCGCTGGGTTACTCGCTTCCCCCCACACTGACTTGGAACATGCTGCTATATTTCAAGGCAACGGACAAGGTATTATTAGCCATAAATGCTATCGCTCCCTCATTCTCCGCACCACCGCTTGGCCTTGCTGTATTTGCTGAGTCGGCTAAATTTATCTTCCCAAGATTTGCGAATTCCCAGCTCTCCTTTCATGCGCTTTTAACACAAACAGACGGTGATGTGTCTTCCTGGCCATGCGTGTTCCAGCTCACTGTACTTCCCCTTTTCTCACGTCGCACATCTAGGAGAGGAACGTTCACATGTAAATGAGACATTTTGCTTCAGCGTGAAGAAAACAATGTCCGCAGATAGAAAAAAAACGTGTACTTAATTACACATAGTGAGACTCGTTCATGACTGACTGAGAAAACATCTTTGTAATGCATTCATTGATTTTATGAACAGTTTACACAAAACGTGTGTTAATGAAGTGTCATGATTCTGTATAAAACCACATTTTTTAAATGAATTCATGCATTCCATTGATTAAAAGTAACAAGTAGTGACAATTATAACGCTACAAAAAAAACCCAACAACATTTAAAATAAATACTGTTCTTTTTAATGTTCTACTCATAAAGGTTTCCTGGAACAAATATGTATCACACTTTCCACAAAAATATGTGTCAGTGATGGTAATAATAAATGTTTCTTGAGCAAATCAGCATGTTAAAATTATTTTTTGTTGAAATTTTTGTTGAAGTTGAAATTTCAACTTCATCACGGAGATAAATTACATTTTAAAACATATTCAAATAGAAAACAGTTATTTATTTGAAAATTTAACAATATTTCAAATTCATTTTAGTCAATACATTAACTGATGCTATCAAATGACATTGTATAGTGTTACCACATAAACATAAATGAAAGATGTATTTGCAAAAGTAATTTGGAAAAAAACTCCTAATCAATCTACAGTTCAGATACACTAATGTAACTAGTGTTACTAGTGCACTAACTAATAGTTAGTAGTGTTAACTAACTATATTACTTGCCAGAAAAGTTGCATTTATTTATTTAATTTGATAGGAAATGGGAATATTTAAGGCTCAACTGATGCAAGAAGAACTAAATGAGCTTCGTGAACCCCAAACAATGGTTTTCCCTCTTTCATGGAACTCCATAGAGTAAAACAAGATCCTTGAAAGATGGGAAAAAGAAACGTCTAGAGAGTTTGTGGACTGTCGGTAGACAGACACATGGCCTGCAGACGTGTTGCTGTTGGCTTTAGGCATATGACTCATAAGTATGTCTGCTGCAGAGGGGCTATCTGTGTCCCGCTCTGTGTCCTCCTCTACACATGTCTGGAGCAGTGATACATGATCCCAAAACTCCATCCAAAACAGAATCTCAGCTGGAATCTGGCACGTTCAGCTCAGCATTTTACCTCCTTCATACAGTGATTTTATTTGTCATTTATTTTGCATCACTGCAAAACCCTTTTTTTTTCTTTTCCAGAGCAAATAGGCACTTTAATATTTCACAATATTACAGTTTTTGCGATCAAATAAACGCAGCCTTTGGGGAGCATAACTGATTTAACGGAGTTCTCCAAAAGCTGTCACTATATTATAAACTATGTTGCATTTCGCGAGTTTCCACTTCCTCAAATATAATAAGCGTGTTTGGCGTGCTGTCCAGGGGACGAGCCGAGAGCTCGGCGGACTCTGAGCCCTACTGGTTAGAACCCTAGTGAGGGCAGAGCTCGGCATCAGGCTCTGACTCCGCTTGCCCCCTGGCGGAAGGTGCGAAAAAGAAGGCAGAGTAGGGGAAGTGGAGGCATGCATAGCTAGATTTGGAAGGGAAGTAGACAAGCTTATTTAAAGAGGCGAACGAACATGATTGGATAATAGTTAGGTAGCTGAATGGAGATAATGCAGAGCCAGCCGTGGCTAATCATTTGGCGTGTTCCTCCTGAAATTTTTAGAGAGACAGAATCTAAAAAGAAAAATCCAAAAATCACATTGTATAATTTTTTTTAACAATGTATTTATTCATACAGGCCTGGACTTAAGGAAATTGAACGGGAAATTAGGGGCTGGGCGTCCAGCAGGAGGAGAACTGGACCCAACTAAGCCTTGGTTCTTCCAAGGTTTTTTTTCCCCATTCTCTCATGGAATGGGGTTTTGGTTTCTTGCCCCTGTCGCCTCTGGCTTGCTTAGTTGGGGACACCTTGACTTGACTTGAGAGGAACCTTCGGTGCGATGCAAACCACGACGTCTTAGTGTATTACTGACATTAGGTTTGGAAAAGGTGGTCCAAGCTCTCTTCACAGCATTGACCAGCTCCTCCCGTGTAGTTCTGGGCTGATTCTTCACCATTCTTAGCATCATTGATACCCCACGAGGAGA
>JAUCMT010000051.1:14548309-14562372 GCA_032357475.1 Enteromius thamalakanensis
GCCTTTGTTTGGAGACAGCATCCCCTTTCTGCTGACCTCCAAAGCAGACAAAGAGCTGCTGAGAGCGTCTGAAGCTCAAAGGCCGGGTCTGTCTCCTCCTGGGGCAGAGCTTGCAGGTTCACTACCTGACTTCGGAAAGGTGTGGTAGGAACCTTGGGCACATAGCCGGGCCGAGGTTTCAGTGTTACGTGAGAGTCAGCCGGGCCAAAGTCTAGCCACTCTTCATCAAAAGAGAAAGCTTGGAGATCCCCGACCCTCTTGATGGAGGCCAAAGCAATCAGGAGTGCTGTCTTTAATGACAGGTATTTCGTGACTGATGCTAAGGGCTCAAAAGGACCTTGCCGCAGGGCGGATAGGGTGATGACAAGGTCCCAATAGGGTACAGAGGGCGGTCTCGGGGTATTAACCCCCGCGCACCTCTAAGGAACCTAACGATGAGTTGGTGCTTACTCAGGGACTGGCCGTCCACTGCATCATGGAATGCCGCTATGGCAGCAATATACACTTTAATAGTTGAAGGGGACAGCCTGCGCCCCAACTTTTCCTGAAGGAAGGCAAGCACAACTGCAATCAAACATCTCTGAGGGTCCTCTTAGCGTGAGGAGCACCAGTCAACGAACAGACCCCATCTCTGAGCGTAGGCCTGCCTCGTTGAGGGGGCCCTAGACTGAGAGATGGTGCTAATCACAGCTGCTGGCAAGCCGGAAAGGCCTGCCGCATCCCGTCCAGGAACTAAACGTTCGAGTTCCAGCAGACGTGGAACCTGAACAATGCACAGCGAATACAGCCACGTCTGAGTCCACAGGAGCGGATGGAGGGGGGGTAGCAAGCGGAGGTGTCGACCAACCTGGCGGACGATGAACGCGACGGCTGCAATCTGACCCTAGCATGCAGCACCCAAACCCATGAAGGCATTCGTGTGCACACCGAAATGCCAGAACTCTTAACCTAGAGGCCCTGCAGCCTGAAGGGAGCCTAATCATGGGTTGAAAAGGCAGCAACACTGCGGGAAAACGCAGATCCGGAGTGTGCCACGGGGCAATGCCCATCTCATGAACCGATCGCAAAACCTGTGCTGAAGCGGTGTCATATAGGGAAGCTCCAGCAGCATGACCAATGGGCAGATGGAGATTCCTCTGTGAGTCTAGTGAAGACTAGGAGAGACAGGAACAGTCCAGACAGGAGAACGCAGTACCAATATGCTCGAGCCTCGATCCCAGACCGCCGAAGGAGCCTGAGGCAAGGCAGAAACGAAGTGTGACAATACGCATACTTCCGGGCGACGGCTGCAAACCCGACCTGGAGTCTGAGGGATGGCGTGAGCACTCTGAACAGCAGCCTGAGAAGAGACTTGTCCAGGGCTCACAGATCCAGGAAGGGTCTCTGAATGAGTCTCGGAATCTGGCTCGGAATGAACACGAGAAAACAGAATGCCTCTGTACCAGGTCGGAGGCCTGGGGAACTGAATCGCAAAGCCGAGGTGTATCGACCATGTCAACCGCTGCACCAGGGGTATCAAGGGCGCAGTGAGAGCCTAACATTGTGTGCTTCGGCCGAGGACGGAGCAGAAGATCTTGGTGCTGCGGGAGGACGCCCTCGGCGATGAGCAGACTGAGGCGGGGCGCTAGGGGGCTTGACATACCCCCCGCGCCATAGTACCTGTCCTACTGCCTCCGTCTGCCGCTGGGCTGTCGTGCGGCGTCGTAAGCCCGGCCCGCGAGAAAGGACGAGGTCTTATGCGCCTCGGACGGGAGCTGCGGCAGTCCATACCAGGCGCGCTCGGCCTGGTGGATGGCCACGTATACCCCTGGCTGTACCTCCGTCAAGGGTGGAGAGGGGAAAGGAGCTGGTGGCCAGGCGTGACAAGTACGGTGCTCACCACAACCTTGTCAGCTCTTCATGCACCTCCGGGAAGAAAGGAACTGAGAAGGACCACGACGGGACGCAGGATTTGAAGATGATTGGTTTCTCAAGCGAGATGCCATATGTACCGTCGAAGTGATTCGACTGAAAGGGTAACTGGGGTTTGTAATAGAACCGCAGGGGTTTTGTAAGTTTAATGGAAGAGCTAATAATTAATGACTGAATTAAATCAGAATCAGATAAATATCAATTAAATATTTTATGTTTACTTGCATGTCATGTGACCATTAATATGTTAAAAATATGTACCTCTGGGCACTTTTTGCGCAACACCATTTGTATGTGCCTTAGTGCATGTTTCGCTGCAGTTTCAAAGAGAAATGTCCACTGAGTGGCGCTAAATAGGTATTGCTGTTTTTTTATTACATTAAATATTGAGAACAGTTAATAAAAGTTAATGCTCTATCATGTTGGAAATATGCCCTACACCAAATCCAGTCCATAACCTACCCGATAGTGTTAACAAATGCAAAACTGTTATAAAAATGCATCTGTTGTTGCAACCGTGCCATTTCAACTTCCTTTTACACAGATTTGAACTGTTTTGTCGAAACGCAGTTAAAATGGATTTTAACCGGGTATCCTCACCTCTCTGTACTCCATGAGCTACCGAACATACCTACCATCTATGAAAACCCATAGATATGAAGCTGGACATGTGTGATGCTAACATTCAAAGGCATCAGTTTTCAAATCTCCCAGCATATTAATATTGTTTCATAAGTCATATGCTGTTCAAGTAATTGTGTGAAAATTACACTTTATTAATCAAAACTCTGTGATTTGTATTTGTTGGTACATATTATGGGTCTTGCTAAAAAGTGCACCAAAGCATGTTTATGCCATGATGTGATACTTAATTAAAAATGAATAAATAAATTTGTTTAAGAGACAAATGCTTTTTTATTTTTGGTACTTAATTTTTGGTAACTTATATTTTAAAATAAATTATTTTAAAGAAATATTCTCTGAAAATATACACTGCTCAAAAAAATAAAGGGAACAATAAACTAACACATCCTAGATCTGAATGAATGAAATATTCTTATTAAATACTTTGTTCTTTACATACAGTAGCTGAATGTGCTGACAAAAAAAAATCAAACTATTATAAATGGAATTATATTATAATATAATATATATAAATGGAATATATATTATAAATGGAAATCAAATGTATTAATCTATGGAGGTCTGGATTTGGAGTCACACTCAAAATTTATTTAAAAAAAACACACTACAGGCCAACTTTGATGTCATGTCCTAAAAATAGTCAAAATAAGGCTCATTAGTGTGTGTGGGCTCCACGTGCCAGTATGACCTCCCTACAACACTTGGACATGCTCCTGATGAGGTAGCAGATGGCCTCCTGAGGGATCTCCTCCCAGACCTGGACCAAAGCTTCCGCCAACTCCAGGACAGTCTGTGGTGCAACGTGGCACTTGTGGATGGAGCGAGACATGATGTCCTAGATGTGCTCAATTGGATTCAGGTCTGGGGAACAGGCAGGCCAGTACATAGCATCAATGCCTTCGTCTTGCAGTAACTGCTGACACACTCCAGCCACATGAGGTATAGCATTGTCTTGCATTAGGAGGAACCAAAGGCCGACCGCACCGGCATATGGTCCGAGGATCTCATCTCGGTACCTAATGGCAGCCAGGCTACCTCTGGCGAGCACATGTGCAGCCCTCCAAAGAAATGCCATCCCACACCATTACTGACCCACTGCCAAACCGGTCATGCTGGAGAATGTTGCAGGCAGCAGAACGTTCTTCATGGCGTCTTCAGACTCGGTCACGTCTGTCACATGTGCTCAATGTGAACCTGCTTTCATCTGTGAAGAGACCAGGGCACCAGTGGCAATTTGCCAATCTTGATTTTCTCTGACAAATGCCAAACGTCCTGCACTGTATTAGGCTGTAAGCACAAACCCAATCTTTGGACGTCGGGTCCTCATACCACACTCATGGAGTCTGTTTCGGATCGTTTGAGCAGACACATGCACATTTGTGGCCTGCTGGAGGTCATTTTGCAGGGCTCTGGCAGTGCTCCTCCTGTCCTGCTGCTGGGTTGTTGCCCTCCTACGGCCTCCTCCACATCTCCTGATGTACTGGCCTGTCTCCTGGTAGCGCCTCCATGCTCTGGACACGATGCTGACAGACACAGCAAACCTTTCCACAGCTTGCATTGATGGATGAGCTGCACTACCTGATCCACTTTTTTGTGGGTTCTACACTAGTCTCATGCTACCACTAGAGTAAAAGCACCGCCAGCATTCAAAAGTGACCAAAACATCAGCCAGAAAGCACAGGAACTGAGAAGTGGTCTGTGGTTACCACCTGCAGAACCACTCCTTTATTGGGGGTGTCTTGCTAATTGTCCATAATTTTTACCTATTGTTTATTCCATTTGCAAAACAGCATGTGACATTGATTGTCAATCAATGTTGCTTCCTAAGTGTGCAGTTTGATCTCACAGAAGTGTGATTGACTTGGAGTTACATTGTGTTGTTTAAGTGTTCCCTTAATTCTTTTGAGCGGTATATTAATCAAATCATGTTTTCAGCATAATTTGTTTTACTGTAAAACTAGATTTTAAAAAATAAATATTTCTTTCCTGAATAATGCACCAAGGACGGTGTTTATTAATGGTGATCTAGGTAACCTCATTACAAGGTTTCCCAGAATTTCCCAAATTTCCCAAAAACCTGCTTAATCACTGAAAATAAATAACCCTTCATCAAATTTCCTCTCTGATCTTGGATCAGATGTCGTGTACCAAAGTGTTTACTATGGAAATTTACCTCTAACATTTACAGACAATTAATGAGTCATTAACTAATTTGGTAAGCCTCGTCTCCCTCTGACCACATCCTTCACTGCACTTCTCCCTGTCTGTGTTCTCCATTATAGGCGGGGTTGGCAGAACTCAGCTGCTACAGCGTCAAAAGAGTATTCCCTTTATCTTCTCCATCTAAAACGCTCACCACACACACCGCTACCTGCTAGAGCCCTCTGCTTTGAGTGGTCAAAAGCTGCACCATGCCTTAGAAACACAGTAATGTATCAGTTTAGCTCCACGGAGTGTGATAGCCAAGGGCAACAGTTATTTTTGAACTTCAGTCAGTAGAACTTTCTGCACTCAAAATCAACTCAGCGGCACCTCTGAAATTAACCACACAACGACATTTAAATTTCCAAGCATCCTCTGCCAGAGTGATGAGCCAGCAAACGATACAGAGGACTACTTCCTGTCTCCGCTAGCTTCCTCCAAATACTCACTCATATTGTGATTGCAGTGTGGTTTAATGCTCAGAGAGGCAGTAATGCAGAGTAGATCCCACTGGTGCAGGTTACCCCGAGTTCTCTGTGGCTCGGGGAGGGGAGAAGAACAGAGATGATTTACACAGCTCATCCCTCAGACACCGCCAACAGTGACTCACAAAATCTTTGCTCGTATGAGTCAGTGGAACAAGGTCGCCGCTCATCCAGACGAACGAATGTGGAAAGCGACCAGCAAGAGAAACAAACTGACTGATTTAAAGAAACATTGTTCCAACTGATTGAGCAAGTTGTCCCGCGATAACTATCCATAAAACATTTTCCATCAGAACAGGGCGTTTATGTTTATCTAAGATAAAACGGGGGAAGTTTTAGAAAGTTTGTGAGATGCAGGCAACCAATAGTCGGAAAATCCCATTTCTTTTCTCTATGGAGTAATTGCTTTTTAATGATAATGTACAAACCTTTCAAGAAAGTCATACCATGAATGATGGCATAAAAGCTACAATACATCTACATTATATGGATATGATTGTGCCTGATCGAAGTTTCCAAGAAAAAGCGAGCCTTGCATTTGTTTTCTTGTGTGTAATTATTGTACTTTCTTTCTTACGCACATCATTAGTCCAAAAATTATTAAAGGGTATTCAAAGAGTAAAAGAGGAGGTGGCCAGGGACCATGTTTCTTTTGCATGGGTTATAAATCAGGAAACTAATAAATTGTGTGTTAAACGACTTCTTGCCCTCAGCATATATCATGGGAATGAACCAAATGAAGCCCTATATACCCAGAGGACAAAGGAATGCTTCTGTTCATGACCATGATTTGTGAATGGTTCATGGGCTGTTAGCTTCAGAGATACAAAGTGGAAGAAGGGAGTAAGGAAGGGGGCAGCAGGGCTTGAGTTATAGTGGCTGGGTACAGCGCCCTCTAGGATCCTCACATACACAGCAGACATTTCACCTGTTGTATGAGGCTCATTTTTAAAAAAGGGATGGATTTATGGATTGATAAGTCCAGAAGTGTATCCTTCTTATGCCTTAAATAAATAAATGATGTGGTTCTTATCATAAATAAGCATATCACTGAGAAACTTTCTCATCTAGTATGAGAATGCAGATCTTATGTGCAGGGAAAAAAAGTTTTTGTTTATTTTCATGTATTTCTGTTTAGCTAATTCTTATCTAGCATGGGTCCGCCATATAAAAATAAGCAGAAACATTATTAAAAGTCAATTTATTCAAGAGAAAGGGGGAAAGGGGGTCGAACGAAAAGGTAAAAGCTGGACCACAAAACACTAGTGCAATAGTCACAAATGTATTGTATGGGTCAAAATTATAGATTTTTCTTGTATGCCAAAAATCATTAGGATATAAGTACGCTAAATATCATATATGAAGCCCTGAACTCAATTCGGACACCTTTAAAGGGGATTTTCTCATTTTTATTTATTTTTCAACGTCATATTCCAGATTTATGCCTCAGTCAAATATTGTCTTATTTTAACAAACCATACTGCATTGATGTAAAAATCTATTCAGCTTTCAAGTGATTTAAAAATCTCAGTTTCAATCACAAAAAAAAAATAAAAAATATTACTTTTGTCAATGGGCCTAATTAATCAGTCAAATAACGTTAAGTCGCGTTCGTCACATCATTGCGATTAGTTTAGGGTGGTGGTATCAATAAAGCACAAGTGCTGTAATTATTTAACACTTTATTGCAGATATACACATTGCATAGGACATACATATACATACATTTAACAAACCTTTAGCTTCGTTTTAACACTTTCACTTTACTTTTAAATAACAACTCAACAAACATTTAAAAATTCTTTAAAAGTCAAAAGGCTATATCATTCGTAAACTGCCTGTAAATACCTGTATATTCACGTCGCAGGTAATCCCTGATTGCTTTCTTGCTGTTATGAGACAGTAGCTCCAATCTCAGTTGCTGACACGCTTCACCAGCAGATGTCGCTGTTGTATTGTAAATTCTCAATAGCAGCCAGCCAGCAGTCTGCAGTTGGATATACCTCAGCCAGCCAGCCAGGCCACTCACTGGAATGTTTGTCATTGGTTATTAAGTAACAACTTGGGGTTTTTCTTCCGTGACTGCAGTGTTTTTGGTTTTCTGGCATCAGATCCTTGATTAGCGATTTTGTAAGGTGCCCTGAAAACAGCCTGGTTAGAACAGTAAGTACGTTTTTTTGAGAAGGCCTGGATGCAGATCCATGGGTTTATGGCAGCTTTATGGTAGTGAGGTGCTTCTGTTGTGTGTGGCATACTTCACTGGAACTTCCTGACAGGCCAGGAAAAAAAAAACAGTCAGCGCAATCATTTTCCCCCCTCTCTCTCTCACACACACAGAGACAGCTATAGATTAAAAAATGCCTTTGCTGTTCCTCTCTATAAAGCCAAACTGCATCATATTTAAAACATGCTAAAGCCTCTAAATTATCAACATGATTTGAGTAAAATGAACAGTTCACCCAAAAATGAAAATTCTGTCATCATTTACTCACCATGGAGTAGTTCCAAATCAGTATGAACTTTTTTGGTTCTGCCAAACACAAAAAAAAGATACCTTGAATACATTTTGTAACTAGGCTGTTTTTGATCACCATTGACTTCCATAGTATTTTTTTTCTACTATGGAAGTGAAAGGTGATCCAAAAACAGCCTGGTTAAAAAATTTCTTCAAAATATCTTCCATTTGCGTTCGAAATATGGATGTGAAAACTGCATTTTATATGCATGCCAAACACGTGAGTATCATATATACGTCAAAGTCCATTTATGCTGAAAAGAACGAGTTTTCGTTTTTTTTACATTCTGTGAACTATTTATATACATTTTCATGAGACCGGGCTGCCTTTTAACCCTGGATCACAAAACCAGTCATAAGGGTCAATTTTTTAAAATAGAGATGTATACACCATCTAAAAGCCAATATAAATAAGCTTTCCACTGATGTATGGTTTATTAGGATATATTGAGAAAATCACCTTTAAAATAATCCAAATAAAATCCTTAAAAAAAAAAAAATTAAGGTTTTCATTTATTTATGGGTAAATTTTTTTTAATTATTATCATGGAAGATGATCTTTACTTAATATGCATACACAGTACTTATTTTCGATGATCTTGATCATTTTGACCCATACAATGATTTGTTGGCTATTGCTACAAATACACCAGTGCTACTTATGACTGGTTTTGTGCTCCAAAGCCACCATCACATCTGACTCTTCAGTCTCTGACAGTTAAAACTGTCTGAAATGTTATAATTCATCAGCAAACCAGTAATAAAGTAGACTAAACAAAGATATAAATGATGGCACAAATCAAATCCTTTAGAACGACCATATACCAGGATTTATTTTTCAAAAACTTTAACATGAATAACGTTTACATGAAACTGAATACCTGGGGCCTGTTCCATAAAACAAGTTTACCAAATAAGCCAGGCTTATGGCAGATCTGACTTATTTTAATACAAATTAACTGGCAATAAGTCAGACTAACTGAAATAAGCCTGGCTTATTCTCTAATCTTGGTTCCAGAAGAGAAAAGCTACACTTTTGTTAGAAACGCATTGAAACCATTACTCCCAGCTTAATATGAGTCGATCCATGATGATGCGGAAACGTAATTTAGATCTCAATCAGGAGAGAAATCTGCACAGCTCAAGCTCCATTTAGAAGACAAAACAGTCTAAAAGGCTAAACAAATATGTGGCTGGATTTTGATGTTACAGACAACAGGAGATGATCTTTTTCACTGGAGGAAGAGTTAAGCAAACTTCATATATTTTGGCCAGAAGTGATGGTTTGACGTTTAAACACCTTGACACGTTATTCCATTTAATGGACTGGTGTTTTTATCAGTTGTTTGGACTCATTGATGCAATGCTACATTTCTACAAATCTGTGGCCTGTTTCAGGTGCGTGCGCTCAAATCTGGCTTGTAGCGTTGCCTGCATGACCCATAAGCAACACCGATATCTGCAAGGTTTATCAGTCATTCATTATCAGATGTTTCTCTCTTCTTTCCTCTGTAGGTTTTCTATGAGTTAATGCTGCATTGAGAAACACCCTTCTGCTGTCAGCCCGGATGACTGCACCTTAACACTCTCACACATGTACAGAGACCGGAGGGATGCGGGGTCGCACACACACTATATTATCATAACCAAAAGGATTTTGTTTGTTTTTTTTTTTCGTCCCAAAGAATGGAAATATATATATAAATATAGTGTGCGTTCATCTGTATTTATACAATTTTGCCACATGCTTTTATATTAGTCTTCTGCTGGTGCCCAAGGATGTGTGTTACTGTTATTTTATTCCATGTTTTACTTTAAAAGACACAAAATATCCTTCTACAGCACATTAGGTTCGCATATATTTATGTTTTTGATGTCCCAATCCATTACTTTATTTTAAACTCTGATCAAATATATATACGTTTGGGAGATGAACCGTTTCTTTTCGCTCGTCTTGGTTTGGGATTTCTGAATTTCTCTCGACACACTGTTAACTGTAGCATTACAGAACTGCTGTATGGGATTACATGCATATCATATCAGTCAAAATGAATAGAAATACCTCATTTTAAGCAATCAAAAAAAAAAGACAGCTCCTGGTTAATGAAGAGCGATAAAATTGAAAACGAGAGGAATTTTGCTGTGCAAAAGCTACCTCTGCTTCTGGCCCGTTAAAATAGGGAATTTCAGTTTTATTCTTTTTTTCACTTTTTGTAGTTTGACTACTTGTTTGTTTTTGTTTTTTTTTTTAATTGGCAAGGTAATTCATCTTAAATTTGAGACCTTTTTGTAAGCAGCAAAATATTTTGCCCTTCATTTCTCAGTAACGCCCTCTTTTTACAGTGTCCCTTTTTTTTTTTGGAGCTGGTATTTTTATACAAGTGTAGAATTATACTGTATTTTTGAAGGAAATATGCACTCGCGCACACTTTGTATGGGGTGGGCCTGGTTTGTGTTTTAATTTCAGAGCTCTTTTGCTCCAAAGACATTCCACTTTCTTTGAGTAGATCTCAAGGCAGCTTGCTTCTGTAAGCGATGGGGGAATATCCAACAAACTGATGCATTTAAAGCTCCCCAAAACAACAGCAAGTGATTTGAGTCTACGCTAGGAGGCAGTATGGAATTCAAACTCGATGCAGATTTCTTTCATGTAGTCTCCTGTGATGAGGGATTTTTTTTTTTTTGCCAAGCTTGTAAAGAAACACGAGGGTGCCATTGCTGGTGCGGTGGTCATGTCATAATTTGCACCTGTTGGCTTGGAGAGACTGTGCCAACGTTGCATCCCATTGTGCCTAAAGCTCACTTTTTTATGTATATGATGTTATAGTCTTCTCAAACAGCTTTAAAATGAAGTTTCACACATGTTGCCAGACTGCTGGACGATTTTAGAGCAATAAAGGTGTTTAGTGGATTTGTTTCCTTATAGAAATGTAGATGCAGAAGCTATAGGTTTTGTACGTTTCTTCACCAGAGCTTTTGTAAATTTAAGACGCCAGACAGAAATCTTTCTAGATTGTATCATATAGATGCTGTTCTCTTAATTTTTGGACTTTACACTGTTACAGATACATTTTTGTTTGGTGTGGCAAATAAAGATTTAAGTTATGACATTTTAGTGTGACTTGTTTTTCTTCTGTTTTTGTGTTTGCTTGATAAAGGTCCAGACATTGTTTCGTATCTAACATATCTAAATTGCGTCCTATGCTCAAATGCAGAAATGTTAATTCATGCGTTTATGACCTTGAGGTTAGATTATTGTAATGCTTTACTGGGTGCTTGTTCTGCACGCTTGATAAATAGACTACAGCTGGTTCAAAATGCAGCAGCTAGAGTCCTTACTAGAACCAGGAAGTATGAGCATAATTGCCCGGTTTGGTCAACACTGCACTGGCTCCCTATCAAATATCGTATAGATTTTAAAATCTTGTTTATGACTTATAAAGCCCTGAATGGCTTAGCTCCTCAGTACTTGAGCGAGCTCTTATCACATTATAATCCTCCACGTCTACTGCGTTCTTAAAACTCTGGCCATCTGATAATACCTAGAACATCAAAATCAACTGCAGATGGCTTTTTGTTATTTAGCACCCAAACTCTGGAACTACCTAATACTGTTCAGGAGGCGGGCACACTCTCACTTTTGTCACTTTTAAATCTAGATCTGCCTTTATGATTTGTGTTTGGCTTTGACAGCTGTTGCAGATGATGTGCCTTCATTACTATACGAACGTTCCTCCTCCTCTTCGTCCAGCTGCAAGCTTCCAGAGGAAATTCGCAAGCGTGCCATAGGTGCAGAGCGCACTAGTCTGCTGATCCCGGGACAGTAGAAGGAACACACCACGTCCGGATCGGAGTCGCTGTGGCTCAGTTCTGACCTGCTGCCGTCCGTCGGTCGCTCCGAGCGCAGTGGTAGGTATGTGGGCCGTGTCAGGACTTGCCTTCGAGACAGATGGGGATAGTGACCCAGCGGGCGAAACTCTGTGGGCTCGCACAACAATTTAATGTCAGACTGGCTATACGAGCGACGAGGAAGTCTTGGTTGATAGCTGCAGTCATCACTGAAGTGGCCTAACTCTTCTTGTTCTCGGTCTCCAAAGCTGCCCGCTACATAAAACCCAGGCGGCGCTCCGAGCACCTGGGGCCAACCAATCCCGGCGTACCGTATAAGTGGGGTGTATGAGGCCCCGGAGAAGCTGGAGGAGCGCATGGCATCATCCAGAAGACAGAGGGAGGGAGTCTGATGAGGTGTGTGACTGCACCAGGGCAGCAGGACCGGTGCACAGGAGTGATGAGGAGCAAGCGAAGGGCACACGGCTAACAGTGGATGCAGGCAGGCCTGAGGCTGGTTTGGGTAAAGCAGGACCAGCGGGGGTCTGTTTGAACGGCCACACTGTGGAGCGCAGACTCTGCACCTGGCCTTCCGGTTGTCCCTGTGCTCCCACTGTGCACCGGGCCCTGCGTCCACCTCTGAGCCGAAGGCCTGAAGAGAAGATTGCCGAGAATCCTTTGGCTCTGAGGAGATGAGAACCTCCACAGCCGACTGACTGCGCATGCTGCTTCCCGCATGAGGAAAACCACAAGATTGCTGCTCGTATGCCTGCCACACACACACACACACAAACGAGATCCAGTTAACACAAAGGAGCTCTGATCCATCCGCTCTATAACAATGGACAGTAACCACTGATCTATATATAATGACTGGGTCGCTCATTGCGTTCTAAACTGCCGTCAGGAAGTGTTCAATCCGCCATCTTACTATTCCCTACCGACAGAGGGCTCCAACGTCTGCGCTACAGGGAGCGGTAGTTCCACTTCAAAAATGACCCGCTGTGCAGCCTACAAGTGTGACACGAAGTTCGCTAAAGGAAGTGTCAAAACTGCACACAGGTTAAATTCAAGAAGTACAATAACTTTGTTACAGTAAAATAAATATCAAAGTGATTCATATCTGCATAAAATGGAGATTCTAAGCTTTCAAATGGTTTTAAATATTGGCGCATGTAAAGGGTTAAAAATTCAAGGCACAATTTGAATGTAACTTTGGACCCGCCGGCGGGTCTGCAGAGTTTAATAGGCTAAAGAGTGCCATCAAATTAGTCAGCATCAAGAGATATTATGAAATCTTATTAATCTTATGAGAAAAAATAAGTAGTCATATTTCGGCGTGTTGCCAGGTTTTCACAACAAAACCTGCCCAATTGCTACTTAGAACGAGCCCAAAACTACCCAGTAACATTTTGAGAGGGGTCCCCCAGTAAAAACCTGTAAATGTATTACTATTATTTTATGTGTGGTGTAAATTATGAGATTATAGGCGTCGCTTCACACCATGGACATCAAAAACAACATTCGGCAGCACTGTTTTGTAGAAGAAAAGTACTTGGCAACCCTGTAGTTGGGTTTATTTGCCAGTGTGGGGAGAAAAACTTAATTCAAAGACAACAATTTTAAGAAATACTTCAAGCAGAAAGTAATATTTTTTTTCACAAAACAAAATGTAATATTACTTAAGAAATATATCATCATACTCCTCAAGAAATGCATATTGATTCAAAATAAATCAAGACAAAATACTAAAACAGTCTCAAAACATTAATTTCTGAAAGCATGCTGAATGATCATCCTCATATCCTTCATGCTAACCTAGTAAGAATGGCAGAAAGTATGTAATATTTTCCAGCTTCTGAATATTCTGGCTGTACCTGCTTGGAAACGTCGGTCAGTAAGTCTGGCGAGGATCTGCTCTGCCGTGAGTCACAGTAATCTCTACAGTACTTCCTAAAGAGAACAATATGCAGATATTTTAGATTCAGGCCTCTTTCAGAGAAATATGATGCACACATTTCTCACCTCTGAAAAGGTAAATTGTTCTTCTCCGATTTCTTCGTAAAATCTAAAAGCTGCTTTTGAGTCCTTCCACTGTAGGTGGCAAATAAAGGATGATTTTTAATTACATTTACCTTAATTACACAGTTTTAAAATGCTTCTTTATATCTAAGCAATATATATATACATATATTGTATAATTTGATCAGTATCCATGAATAAAAGGAAAGCCCCAGACAAGCAGCACTGATGTGAGTCATTCCTGATATTCGGTGCATTTTGGCTAAAACTAAACACAGGTTTTAAAAACATGTTTGATTGATTGACAGGCGATCTGACTATGAATCTGCCATTTTGTCCAACAAACAAACCAGACCTGGGGCCTCATGTACAAAGACATGCGTAGAATTATTACTAAAACATTGCGTACGGACAATCCTGGAAATGTTCGTACGCACAAAAAATTTCAGATGTAT
>JAUCMT010000051.1:14562742-14579014 GCA_032357475.1 Enteromius thamalakanensis
AAATCCCAACGTGAGCGTGAAATCTGGCGTACGCACAGTTTTTGTGCGTACGCAGCGTTGATACATGAGGCCCCTGGAGAGTAGATTAACAACTGGACTTGAAACTTGAAAAAGGGTCTTTCTGCATTTGAAATAAAATACTTTCTGATATAACTAGTAAACTGTGCCATGCACTGTTGTTTTGACAGTGCTTCTGTCTGCACACAAAATTTTCAAAAACGCAAAGAGAGAATTTTTAAAAACTTTTTACAGCACTCTCATGTAAACCTACTCATAGCTTTAAAATTTATTTTTCAGAATTTTACATGTGCAATGTGTAATGGTGACAGCTAGCGGTTGAAAGGGGAACTGCAGTCCAAATTCGGCGCTCACACATTGGTTGCCAGATTGGGGACATCCAACAGAAAAAGTGCAAATAATAATGAAAGGAAATTAGAGGGATGATGATGCTTTGTTTAAGTGGGGTGGAATCTGTATTCTGCAATCACTTTGTGGATTCCATGGATGTAAAACACTGTGTTTTCCACCAACTGGCAACCCATAGTGTTGAAACTCTATTGGGTAAATTGGCAGTGGGCAGTCATTGACCAAAACACAACCATACGTTCAGACATGGAATGCATATTTCAAAGGACAATAAATGGCTGTAGCATTGTTTATGAGATTAACTCACCATCATATTTTTATGATTCAGTGCATCCAACAAAATAGTAATAATAATAATTCATCTCCTTAAAGGCAGTAAGATTATATTTTCTTGGGAGACAAAAGGCACAGAATACCAGCAATGACTCTTATAAACTGCTTTTAACATTCATTTTCAGTCTATGCTTCTGAATTTTGCATAACAACATTAAATTGGAATATTCTGCAGTACTGTATTATTTTAGACAGTGTCTACCTGTATCTAAAGCAAGATCCTTTGCTGTATAGCAGTGATTTTTGCTTTCCTTTCGGTTCCTCAGAAAGACGGAAGAAGGCATGGTATTCAACACACATCTTCCAGAAAGCCTTGCAAACGTCTCGACTGGCCATGGCGAACTCTACAGTGTCCTTATGAGATGCCTGAACCGACACAATAAGATTTTTTTAGATTTGTTGCATATATATATTTTTCCAGTTTGCATTAAGAAATGGCATTTTTTTGGAGTAAGAACAAAATAATTACCGCGATTGCTGCATGAAGTTTAATCAAAAAGTGTTTTCTCTTGAAGCTGAGTTTACGAATATTGGCCCAGCTGAACGTGTTTATTTTAGTATTTCCCTAAAATAAAAACAGGAAAGATGTTAAAGGGGTCATATGGTGCAATTTCAAGTTTTCATTTCTCTTTGGAGTGCATACATAAGATCCCTAAAGTTGCAAAGACTCTCAAAACCAAAGATATATTCTGTATAAAAGACGGCATCACATTATAAGGGGTGTAACATTTCTGTCCTACGCTTGAGGTATTCGGCCAATCACAATACACTAGATAGCCGGCCAATCAGAGCACACCGTTGAAACATCATATGACCCCTTTAATATTCAGTTTTAAAAACTGGCTTTATTATAAACGATACAGTCCATACCTGAAAAACCAGCACTCCAGAGTGAGTGACGGCCAGATTGATCCTCATGTCTTCTCCATCACTGGCGGCGTGAGGCCGGATGCCATACATGTCCAGTTTACGAGCCACTTCAAGCAGCTGAGCGTCCGCTTGAGCTGGGGACTGACCTCTACAGCAGAAAGAACTGATTCTCTCAATCACATGATCCTTCATAAATCATCAAAACATTATATTAGCATATTGACTCTTTATTATTAATGCCTTATTCTGCATGATCATATTTTAAATTTCTTACTACACCCAATACCTAAACTAACAAGTAAGCAAGTTAGGTATTTAAGGCAAAAGTCATGGTCATAAGTGAAAATTGGTCCCCAAACTTAGGTATGATCAACATTTGCTAAACCATTTAAATGTTAGGATACGAAAAAAAGGAAATTAGCATTAATTAATTAATTAAAAGGGATAGTAAAATATTAATAATTAATAAATGCTGTTATTTTGAATTATTCAGCAGAAGGATTCAATTATATATATGTTTTTAAATAAGTATGAAGGAATTAGTTTTTTAGTATGTAATCATAATTTATTGTTTTTTGTGATAGTTAGATGTATTCTTTGTTAATTTATGTCAGATCAAATCAAAATACCACAACTGCAATTTCAGATGAATGAAAAAAAACTTGGTGTTTG
The DNA here is from genome assembly GCA_032357475.1 of Enteromius thamalakanensis. Taxonomy (NCBI): domain Eukaryota; kingdom Metazoa; phylum Chordata; class Actinopteri; order Cypriniformes; family Cyprinidae; genus Enteromius; species Enteromius thamalakanensis. The sequence goes on from JAUCMT010000051.1 coordinate 14,564,984, forward strand.
AAGATCTGTTATCTGTTTTTGCAAATAAACTCTTCATATTGTGCATTATGAATACCGCTGCACTTGTATAATGCATTAAACACGTAAAACTAAAGTCAAATCTCTTGCAGTGTGTGCAGACGTGTCTTGTGTAGATGGGTGAAGCTCTATGATTATTAACTGAACATTACCTGTGTCTCTTATGGAAGCGCGTGATCTTTTTGTGGAGGCACTCCTGGTTGGGAATGTACCTCTTGTTGTCCAAATGCTGCTTGTCCAGCTCCTCCACATAGTCGCCGATCTCTGCTGCAGAAACACACAGACATTGCTTCAGTAGTGCTGCAGAATCACAAGAGACACGGAGAAGTCTACGTACCCTGCAGAAGATACGACACCAGCAGAGCAGCGCTGTTATCGTTACACGTCAGACTGCCGGTACACAGATCCTGCTTGATCTGCAGCGCAAACAGATACCTGTAGGAGTCCAGAGACGTTCACTGAGCCGTTCTGTGCTCTTATTGTTTGGTGTAGTGTGAGATGGGCTGTGCTGCACCTGCTCAGTTCTTTCTGCAGTTGTCCGGGGTCTGGAGGGAAAAACTTCACTATGAAGCGGAAAGTCAGACCATTTCTTCCTGTTTAAGAGGAGGTGAATGTCAGTTTTGGTTGTTCATGAGTGTATTCCCAAGTACTCGCTCCATACTCAGGCCACACGAGATGTAGATGAGTTTGTTTCTTTGATATCAGGTTTGAAGAAACATAGCAGTGCAGTGAATGGGTGCCGTCAGATTGAGAGTCATCTGTGATAAAAACATCACAGTAATCAAAAATTTTATGCTTACATTCCTGTGTTTCAATGTCAAGAAAACTCGTTTTTAAGCATTGCATGGCTAGCAAATGCAGCACACACACTTCCCATAATGCAACTATGACTACGGGAGTCATATTCACACCTTAAGAGTTCGTCTGGGGCAGGACCGAGACTGGTCTCTTCAGCTGGACTCATATTTTATTTGGAAAAGATGACATAAAGTTAAGAGTTGTGTGAATTATTGTGAGTTTTTTTTTATCAGCTGTATGGTCTCTCATTCTGACGGCACCCATTCACTGCAAAGCATCTATTTGTGAGACAATGAAATGTTACATTTCTCCAAATCTATGATCTATGCATGCATTTCTAATCGGCACTGCAACATTTAATAGAAAAACTAATTGTCATGGTACGTTTAACACACAAGAACAAGCAAATAATCTGCAAGATCAAATTACATTCGCAAAGGTATTTTGTACATACAAGTACAGACACAATTATTAGTAAATGAGTTCTGAATTTGCTCTGAAATGAAGCGCCAAATAAGTCTGAATCAAATGGCCTGAAATCATACAATAACTGAAAGAGCATAATAACATATGATAAATATAAGTAAATCAACATAACATTATTGCAAACAGCTATCACACTATACTTGAAGTATTTACTATTTAAATATTTACAGACTTACTTTTAATCTGTTTTGCAAGAGGCTTAAGCAGTTCCAACCAAACCTATGAAGGAATGAACACAAATGACTTCAGCTCAAGCAAATATTAAAGCAATAGTTCACCTGAGAATTCTGTCATTTACTCAGCCTCGAGTCGTTCCACAGCTGTAAGGAACATATTTTGAAGAAAGTTTGTAACCTGGCTGTTTTGGGTCACCATTGACACCCATAGTATTTTTTTCCTACTATGTAAGTCAATGGTGACCCAAAACATTTAAAATATCTTCTTTTGTGTTCAGCAGAATAAATAAATTCATACGGATTTGGAAGTACTCGAGGCTGAGCAAATGATGATGGCTATTCCTTTAACAACATCTTCCCTCATTAAGAAATACATATTTAACAAACATAACTCACATAACTGCCGCAATGATGTCGAAATTCAAGCCCAAAGTATTCCCTTTCCACAAGCTTTAGGTGTCCACATACTGCACTGAAGAAATCCTTTCCCAGCACCCTTTGCTATAAAACAATCAAATGCTTTTATATTAAAATATAAAAACACAGCAGTCATCGCTGAACTCAGTAATACTGGTACTATACACTCATTTGTGCATATATGTGCGTTAAATGAGAATTTAGGGAAATAAAATCTTTCTGTTTCTGATGCAGGATATGAAGGGGCAAGGCCTTTTTTGGTCAGACACTCATGCGTGCACAGAAGAATTGGGATGCTGACATACATTTTCTTTTGCAAACCCTTAAGCCAAACTGTCCTGGTATTCTAGAACACTCAACAGAAAGAGACACACATATACTACAATGTCCCACTGAAAGATGCATACATGCCCCTCAGCATACAGCTTAAAAACCAGGCAGTAATGGAGTTCTCCTGAATCCTTTTTGAGAATGTAAAGAAAATGTCTTTAAATCATATCATATGGTGGCGCGACCTTTTATTAAAGCAGAATTATCTCACCTCCATTTCAAAAACATGCTCGCTATCATCCAGGAAGACGACTCGAAGCGCAACTAAACTGTCTCTCTGCAGCTTTCCTGTGTTTTCAGGTTTGAAGAGTTCAGGTTGCTTTCTTCTGCAGCTCATACTCTCCCTGAAAATCAGCGCATAATTTCACATTCCACAGAGAAATGGTTTGGGCTTATTTTCAAAACATAAACCTGATGGTGCTTTCATTAACAAGTCAGTAACAAACATGGCACAAAAATTAGCTGCATGTATAAAACCACATAGGCATGTATAATGTCAAATTTATTACATTACAAGTGTTATAATTAAAATCCAATTAAAAGACATTTTTAGTGACATATAAATAAAATATCAGAACTTTGAACCTGATGTTAGATTTTTGGGAAATGTAATAAATCAAGGTTTCCCGCACAATTAAATAATGTTATATTTTATATTACACCTTTATATAGACATCATAAGATGTCAAACTTGATGTGCAATCTTTTGACATGATAGTCTAATATTTGGTATATCTTACTAAATGCATGTTTAGTAATTAGTGTTTAAAAAAAAGAAAGAAAGAAAGAAAGAAAGAAAAGCTATATGTGTACTTACGTTTTTCTGATGCCATGTTATAATTTTATGCCTCTCTTATCAAAGGGTGTCAGCTGCAGCAGCATAGCATCCCGTCTGAGCACTGACCGCATCTTCTCTTCTCCTCCTTCAGTTTCATGCAGTGTAGCAGGTTTTTACAACCAGTCGTGAAACTCGTGTAACACTCAACATAAGCGTGCTGTTTGTAAAAAATTGTAAAAAATTCCAAACTCTGAAAAACATTTTCCCACATTAAAATTCTATACTTAATTAAACAGCCCAGTTCGCATTTAACTCTTTATTTATTTGCATCAATGTAAAATAATCAGTCAACATTTACATAACCTCAAAGAAACAAGAATCATAATTTAAGATTGGATTTACTGAATTTATGATGTGTGTGTGTTGTACAGCTTCTGCCTGCCATCAGTGAAGGCAAAGGGTTTTCAAAAAATAAAAATGGATCAGAAAACGATAGATATTACAAATATAAATAAAAAATATAAAAATACTAAATTTCAATTATAAATTAAAAATAACAGCAGGCAAATGAAATGTTTTTGCATATTTATTGTCTTTTAATATTATTTGGGAATAAATGTCTCCTGAAGTGGCACCGTGAGCTGCAGTATCGACTAGCGGCAGCCATAGACATGTATATATACAGAAAAAGAAGAAATTAAAAAATGATTTACATAAAAATGTGTTGTCATTGTGTGAATGTAATCCATAAAAGAGAAGTGTTTATGTGGACTGAGCTTTCATTGAATTAACTGATTAATTGTGAATACTTGAAGAAAAGACAGAACATTATGTATTTCAGGATCAACAGTCCCTAAAGGAAGCTTATAAAAATGCATGACATCTACAGTTAAACATTAACAGAAAACACTTTTAACTTCCATTAATGTTCACTCATTAATGTTATGAAGACAGGCGCATTTAACTTTTTCATAACCTAAATTTTCAGTCCCTTCTTACCCTAATGATATCACGATGTAATGAATTATGATAGTGAATAGAAAAGAACCCGTATGTTCGACCCACTAACACAGTTCTGCAGTACGTGGGTTACGAGTGTGTGGGCGGGATCACAACTCGTGATGTCACACGTGGGCGTTGGCATCCGCGTGTGCTCAAATACATGGGCGGAGTCAAGCGGTTCAAAAACAGATTGTAAGAAACTGTTGTCGCTTTGTACGACTTTTCTTTTCTTAAATTCTCCAAAGGTGATACTAATTCGGCATTCCGTGCTCAAGTGTAAGTATATAACTTGCTTTACACCTGCTCGTGTTGTATTGAGCTTCTGTCGTTTTTAAATCAAGCGTTTTAATGTTTGTTTCGTTCTTGTGTAAAGCAGTGCGCTCTTTTTTTTTTAGACATGGGGAATGAGTTTTTTTGCACATTTATGCAGTGGACGCCAATGACAGAAGCCGTGTTTCTTTTTTCAAAGGTAACTTTTATGCCCAGAAGTTTCCTTGTCTTTGTTTGCTAATGTTAGTTGATGAAAATAGGGCGTTCTAAAACGCTTAACGTGGTGTAAGCACCTAAAAAATGTCGTGCTTTAGTTCAGCTTTGTGAATAACAACACGTTTTATTAAAATGTAGACCTTGATTGTAAAAACTGTGCTGTAGGCCTGATGTTGGGACCATTTTGCATTGAGCGCACCCCAAAATCAGCATCTCAAACACACAAATGCACTACTAAAACCTCACAAGAATTGATCCATCACAGCTTGATTGATGTACTGCAGAAGTTCCCTGCATGAAAGCTCATAAAAGCTAAATCACTAAACTGCTTTTCTTTGTCTGGCATTGCTTCCAGTGGAAAAGGCTAGTTTCGAATAAAAGCCATGAAACTGCCTGGAGAAGAGGAGAATCGGCGGCTGGGCACCCTTTTGCTCAATACCCTTGCAAGAGAAATGCGTCTTTGGAAAGCACCAGTCCTTAAAAACGGTTGCATTCAGGTACAAGCATATTTTTGTCATTTGCAGGCTTCTGTACTACTTTAACCAGCAAGAAGACCTATAAACTCATTCTGTGTGGTCCAACAAGCCGGTCTTTTCAGTAGGTTACACAGGTGTCAGAGACAAACGTAAGCTCAACATTTGTTTTGCATGCTTTCAGGGTTCAGATATCAGCCCACCTCGGTACCATGAGGTGATCGTGTGGTTGCGTGAAATGAGTAGCGCATTTCAATTTTCCATCGAGACATACGCTTTGGGAGTCTGTTTTCTTAACAGCTTGCTTGCAACAGTCAAAGTAAGTGAAACAATTACACATTTCCAAGACTAACGGCATAGATCGACTCCAACTCCTCTTTCTTTGCAGACTCAGTTGAAATATCTCAAATGCATGGCCATCACCTCTCTTATCCTTGCTGCAAAAATCAACGAGGAAGATGAGGCAAGCTGTGTTTTTCTTGTAGCATAATAACCACAGAGACCACTTTTAACCATTCCAGCATGTTTATTGTTCTGTTTTGTTGGTGAACAGGTGATCGCATCGGTTACAGACTTGCTGGAGCAAAGCAGATGCAGATTCTCAACAGCTGAGATTCTTCGCATGGAGCGAGTCATATTAAACAAGTTGCACTGGGACCTTTACATCGCCACGCCGATGGACTTCATTCACATTGTGAGTCATCAGAAAGCATACAATACTTTTTATGCAAACGTTAGCAAAAACTGCCATTTGGTCCTTGACATTGTGCATGTGGAAATCTGCAGCTGCATGGCGATCGCTTCTTTAGGGCAATATTAGTTACTAGGCCAAGGCACTAATCTGACTTGTACTTTAGTAGTAAAGCAGATAGATAACCCTGCAAAACATCTCCAAATACAAATATACTGCCAGAAATAGGAACTACACTATATTGCCAAAAGTATTGGCACCCCCTTCAATTAAGCAGGTTTGACTACTTTAGTCATGTCTATGAGTTCAATAGTGTTTAATCATATAATAATATTCTAGGGAACTGTGCTGCTAATTTTATAGCAACAGTTTTTACAAGACCCTTTTCTATTCTGTTGATAATTCCTCTGTGTATAAGGCAAAGTTTAAAAACAAATGATTGATTCAATGTGGAAGAACTTGACTGGTCTGCAGAAACCTCTGCTGTGACTTTTTTTTTTTTTTTTTTTTTTTTAAATGTATGAATTGTTGCTGGAACGGTTTTGGAAGTGCTCTAAAGAAGGTGCCAATACTTTTGTCCATATAGTTTGTAGAAGTCATTGGTGTTTGGTGATGAGTTTTTGGCTCATTTAAAATGACACCAGTGTTTTTTGTAGACCAGTCAAGATCTTCCACACTTATTTCTTTTTGAACTTTGCCTTATACACAAAGGCATTGTCATGTTCGAATAGGAAAGGGACCTGTCCAAACTCTTGCTGTTAAATTTGTAGCGCACAGATTCCTAAAATATCATTATTTGGTTAAACATTAAGATTTGTACTCATGGAAATTACCATAGTAGTCAAACCTGCTCATGAGAAGGGGGTGCCAGTACTTTTGACAATATAATGTATCTTTATAGGCTACTTTGTCTTGTTCTGGTGGTGTTCAGTTGAAATGTCTTAAAATGACTGACGTTCTTTGCACAAGTTAGTGTGACATAAACATGGTCAGGAGGCTGTTGGCCTCGATCAGACTGACAGTTAACAAATGGAGCTGTTTTGGCACACCACGGACAGCCATAAAATAGCCATTAGAAATTTAAAGCATGTGAAACGAGACCCTGTTAAAATACCTCTGTGGTTTTTAAAATCAACAAAAAATCCTGATGCTTTAAAAAAATCTTTACATTTAAAATTTCGAAGAAACTCATGAAACATGGGTCTTATTTCACCCCAAATCAAAACGATAAATATGTTTTGTATAAAGAAAACACAGCCTGTTTTAGGACCATTAAGGTGTTTCGTATGGAAATTTTATGTAATTTACCAAAATTGGCAGTTTTTAAAAAAATTAATAATAATAATAATAATAATAATAAAACCTCTCCTTTTTCTGTTTTTATTTAAAAGAAAAAACGTTTGTGTGTTTTCTAGTTTTATTGATGCTTTGTTTCATTTTTAGACGGGTGGGTTCAGTGTGAAACTTTTTTACTTGGCGAATCCGCACAGTTTACCTTACTTCTCATTACTGTAATGCAAAAAAATAGTTTGTCTTCATTTATCATGATTAGTAAAAAAATTAATGCTGGTGAATAAGGAAAATGTCACAATGTAGAAAAAAACAACCAAAAACCTTTATGGTCCTAGAATGCTTTTTCTTTATGCAGATGCATTATATATTTTGGGATGTTTCTGTGAGATCTCCCTATATAGGTCATTTTATAGATATGTAGATGTCTATAACACATAGAATAATTAAATATAATTGCTTGTGAAATGAAAAAATATCTAATAGCATAGAAAAATAAATTTCCGTAAAACTTCCCAAATAAATATCCACAATTAAGAATACCTTAAATATATCACCGTACAAGGTCCATGCGACTCGCCAGTCTCTTGGAGAAGTAAACGCTCACACATACAGCCATAGATACAAAGGAAAGTCACACTTTCACAGTAAACATTTCACGAAACGTTCCACAAGGCAATGTGTATTACTACCCTGAACTCAGGAAACGATCACGTCATTCCTATTCATTGAACATGGCTTATTTCTTTTTTCAAACAGATGAAGCTAGAAAACGTGCGTCAGTGAAATCAGAATTGGCCTTATTTATCTTTTAACGCATCTTCCTGGTTTCATAAGTGCACATTATTGCACTCATCAATGATTGCGAATGCTAATTAGTTGTCAATTTGGCAAACTCATATTTCCCTCTAAAAGTTAAATCAAAAATCAATCAGGGAATCAGTTCCCAAAAACTAAAAAGAAAATCATTTTGGTGGGTTGTCTAGGCTTTCATGTTAACAGAATGGCCTGCGTGGAGGAAGTATGCGCCTGTATTGGGAATCATAGCGAGAGGCTTATGTTATTTTTAAAAATGTGAGGAATATTGAACTCGGCACATTTTTCACTCATGAAGGGCTTACACAGAAACCGTTTCTAGAGAGTACAGATACAGACCCTCTGTAAGTGATTAGGTTTTTTTGGTGGCCTTGTCTCCGTTGGTTAAGTGGTTTGTTGTTTCCCTCAGTTCCACGGCCTGCTGATGTCTGGGCATCCTCAGCTGATGCTGGCCGGCTCTCAGAAGAGACCTTGCCTCCAGGCGTCGTTGTGGACCAGGCAGGTGCAGCACTGTATGGCCTGCCACCAGCTCTGGCAGTTCAAGGGCTCCATGTTGGCTTTGGCCATCATCACTTTGGAGCTGGAGAGGCTGACGCCGGATTGGTTCTCAGTTTTTACTGACCTGCTGAGGAAAGCACAGGTAGTCAAGAACAACTAATCCTACAGCTTTTAGGAGATTGATATGCTTCGTGAAATATTTTGGGAAACTCCTAGTGATTACACCAAGAAGAAATGTATAAATAATATATAGGCTTTGTGCAAAAACAGAACTCTTTGATGATACTTTTTTTGTTTTGTTGTTTTATTGTGTTAGTAGCTAGTATTTTTTTTTTAAAACACTTTAATACACACACACACGTTTATATGTATGTGTATATATATATATATATATATATATATATATTATATAATATAATATAATATAAAATTATTGCTGCTGTCAAACGATTAATCATGATTAATCGCATCCAAAATAAGTTTTCTATTTTGTCAATATAAATACTATAATAAAAAATAAATTAAAAAATTATAAATATTTAATATAATCATAAGTTATGGATATAAATATAGACATACATATTTAAAAATATATACAACATGTATTTGTATTTATATATACACAATAACCAATAAACTTTTAGTAATGAGTAGGGATGTAATAATTCTCTCCATGCGAATCATGACACTGATTTCACAATACTATTTTCATGTCGTCTTTTATTGTTTCACATTTCATTGAAATTTGCATGGATCATTAAGCATACTAGTATCTAATTTCATGCTACTACTACCTCTTTTCTACCTCTTTATATATTCCAGATCCTGCTAGTAAAATTTCTTTCTTTCTTTTTTGGTCACACTTTATGTTAAAACTAACTGTAACTTCTGCCTCAAACTCCTTATTTGTTGCTTATTAATTAGTATGTTCTAGTAAAATAGTTACGTTTAGGTATGGGGTGGATTAAGGAGTCTAAAATATGATCATAAAGAATAAGCCATTAATATGTACTTTTTGAAAGTATTAAAAAACAAACAGTATGCAATTAATATGCATGTTTGTTCATAATGAGAATTGGCTCTTAAAATAAAGTCTATAGTAATAGTTGCATACCAGATAATAGTATATTGTAATGTTTAACCAGCTCGTAATAAAACATCATTCTTTAGGTCAGTGTTTCGGGTCAAGTTTTTTAGGTTGTTGAGGGGGAAAAAAAACTTAATGCATGTAATTTAATATTAAATATTAATCATAATATTTTAGTTTTCCAAAAATTTTAATTTGCTCATTGCGTAATCTTGTGTTAACTCGAAAGATTAATTTTAAAAAAGCAAGAAAAAAATGTGCTTTTTAAAAAAACTTGTGTGTTAAAAAGTGTTTCTCACATAAGAGCTATTGCATGGCATTTGAAGACTTTTGACAATTGTTCTATAAGGACCCTGTAAAGCACTTTTGTCCCTGGCATCCATTGCAGGGCTGTGTGTCTGATGTTTTGGATGCTTGTGTTTGTTCTAGATCGAGAGCACAGAGTTCATCTGCTGCAAGGAGATGGTGGACGAGTACCTCACCGGCCTCAAGCTCTCCTTACCCACAAACGCAGTCTACATTTTGGACGCCTCCAGCATGCTGGCGTTCAGAGGACATGACACGCGGGAGGAGGACGGAGACGGGAGCAGAAAGAGACGAGCACAGAAAGGGGAGCCAGACATGGATGACTTCTATGACGGGTTCTGGTGCTTTTATGATGAGGATGTGATGATGAAAACAGCAAACCACAGACTGCAGGAAGCGCAGGAACAGAGCTCTCCTTGTCCTCCGTTACGACCCTCCTCTAGTCAGTAAGATAATGCGTGCGTCTGTGAAAGCTGGGAGCGGGTAAATGATGGACAAGGCACTTTTTGATTTCTTTTATGAAAACTTTATGCAGCACTTTAACCATATTTGAGATTTCTTTTTGTTTTACTATTTTTGTACTTTTTTTATACTTCTCTATATTGAGTTATTCATACTGTAAGTGTGCAATGCTTTAACGATTATGGTGCTTTAACACAAACCTTTTTGTTGGCCAAGTAATGGAGTTATGCTTTATAGTATTATGTGTTTTATATCCGTGACATTTCATATCGTCAAAATAATGTTGCTGTCTTGATTTGTAGTATTAATATGAAGAGGTAATTACGTTTCTATTCAGATGGGGTTTTTTCTCTCTCTCGTTTTAACCAGAAACAGCTCGTCCCAATCCTTTAAGGCAGCTACAGATCATATTCCTTCTTTGAAATTCAATCAAATTTCATTTTCTAAAAGGGACGTTTATTTTATTTGGTGAAAATGTCATGTTTCTGTTTTTCCCTTGAAATAAAAACACATTGACACTGCATGCATTCTTTTGTTTTTATATTACGTCAGCTTAAACGCGCAATTATAGCATTACTAAGAAAAAGCTTGAATATAAACGCCACTATCGCCGGACTCTGTTTTTCCACTCACTTCAAAATGAAAGTAACCGGATTTTAATGTCAAAAGGAAAATAAATTCTAAATTCAGTTTGGAGTAAACTATGCTTTTAATATGTAAGAGCACACTTGAAGGAAAGATTTTAATCAATATAACATGCACACTACCATCCAAATTTCTGGTCATTTTTTTAAATGAATTTCTTCACGAAGAATGCATTAAATTGATCAAAAGTTGCATTTATAATATTACAAAAGATTTCCATTTCAAATAAATGCTGTTCTTTTAAACTTAAAAAAATATCTTAAAATAAAATGCATCAGTTTCTCATTTGTTTCAGTTTTGGACATTCGTAATTCTGCAAATCATTATACTAGTATGATTTGTGAAGGATCACGTGACGCTGCAGTAATGATGCTGAATAAATGATGTTTTACAACAATATAAACGGTTATTTTAATTTTTAAAAAAAATCCTGTATTTTGATCAAATAAATGCAGTCCAGGTGAAGAGGAAACGAAGCTTTGAATGGTGATGTGCAAAATAACACTTAACTGCTGAGAGAGGAGCCAGACTTCATTTTCTGTTTCCTGACAGCCGGAAATGTGTTTGACACCCCTGACTTGCTCAGCTTTGACCTCTGCCTTCACTTTTTTCATGTCAACTAAATTTCACTAGAAGCTACTTTCAGTTTTATTCTTGTAAAAAGAAAAAAAAAAAAATCAAGCAACACAAAGCACATCTCAACAGCAGAAGGAAATCAGGAGGAGCGTTTATTTCCAACATCACTTAACACATTGCCCCTTATGCAAATGAAGATCTGTAGGAAGTTACTTTAGTTCAGATGACCTTTACTGCTACAGAATGGCTTATATATATATATAATAACATAACCTGAATAGCATACAGCCTAATATTAAAATACAAAAAAATAGAATTTGCATATCTGTTGTCGTGAACTTTTAAAAACAGCACCAAAAATAACTCTTAAGACTGCTTTATTTAGCCATACCCATGCAGGCTTATATAATAAAATATAACCGTGCTGTGCTGATGAGTTCGGCTCAGATCTTAAATACTACTGTACACTGGCACGGGTAACATGTACTACTCAATACGTACGTCACAAAATTTGGCCTGACTGTAAGACAGATGGACAGTTGGTTAGTACCAAAACAAAATGTGTATTAAAACAGAAAACAAACCACACACGCGCTCTGAAACAATAATAAAATAGAGTTGACGAGGGGAGGGGCGTTAAAAAAAAAAGACCCCCACCCGCATAAAAAGAAAAAAAACAGAACAAAATGTAGCAACACAAGAACAAACTCAGTCCCCATAATGCATCTCTGTCTTCCCGTCAGGGTCTTTGGTCCTTCAACACAATGTCATGAGGAACATGTCAAAAAACAAAAGCTGTTGCTGCATCATTAATATAGGAAAGTCCATGGATGGCCTGCGGTGTGCTCATAAATTAACTGGAAGAAAACAAACACAAAAGAAGAAAATAAAATTAAACTGAAGATGAAGTAGAATGAAACATGCAAATAAACTAATATGAATGAAAATGAGTTAAAAACACTGATGTACACACGTTGTGATGCAGGGAACAAATGGATGTACAGAAAATAACACGCTTAGCATATTTTCTGGAATATGAGTCACATTTTTAATATTTTAAAGCTACCTATATGATGCACTCATAAAAAACATCTATTTACAAGCACCTGAACTAGCTCTAAACGCAGTAAATTGTAACTATTCTTTCAACAATGCTGCTTTGACCTGCTGTGACTTACTTAGTTTTAAATATTCAAGAGTAAACTTCATTGGGTGAATCCATGTCAGGTGCAAACCACAAAATGGATGCTCTGTAAATGTTTCACACAGATACCATCAATAACCACAAGATGGCGCTTCTTTTGAGCTGCGAGAAATCAGAACTGACTGCTGCCCCTGGATTTAATTCTAATACTTCTGACAAAGTTCAAAATAAGCGGTTCTTGACAAACTGCAGTGCCGTAGTAAATGAAGTGATATTTTACCCAGCAGTAAGTTCGCGGTCTAAAATGAACGTGATGATAAAAGCCGAGCCCCACAATAACAGACGCCAGCTTTCTTTTGTACCATCTTCACAACTTCAGCAGCACACGGCGTATATCATGCATTCAAATATCAGCCATGGCTTCTGACATCTTTCTTTTGAGATGATTCAATCAGGTGGCCAAAAGTCATATTTGGGGATGTGTTTGTGGACACCAAAAATCCTGGATACTTATATATCTCCAGTGATGATCGCACTACTCATTTTGGCCACCGCTGGTCGAGGAGCTCAGGATTTGGATTTTGTGTCACTGCACATGTAAGAACAGCCGAATCACTGCGTGGGGAGAAAAAAGACGGAAGGATAACTCACTTTTTCCTGTCCTTGTCCTTCTTGAGGGGCTGTGAGAGCGAGAGGGTCTCAGCGGCCACCTTCCTCCGGTTGAAGGCGTTCATCTCCTCCTCCAGCTCCCGTCTCTTCTCCTCCACCTTCCTCTTCTCCTCCTGGTGCATGCGCTTCAGCTGCTCGAACTTCTCGTGTAACTGAGGAGACACACGAGAGTTAGTTTCCACACTGACTTGTGTCTTGTCAAGCAGGACAATGATGTGGCATGTCACTGGTTTTATTAAAGGTCCACTAGAAACACACAGCGTTAATCATGTTGATAGAACTTCAACTGAAACAGGAAGACAAGTACAGCAGCTCTGTGCAATAGCGTTTTTGTTTACATCCCAGCATGAAAGCTCATGAAGTGACCGATTTCAGCTTCATATGATTGGACAAACTGCTGAAGTGACAGCAAATATTGTCCCAACAGTAGCTTACAGACAACCTTAAGGCTAATTCATACTAAAATGAATATATGAACATACCTCTATTTTGATTTCATGGGGGCTTGTTGAGTTTTTGATAGGTTTAATAAATAGTAATGCGTCAGGACTAACCTCTCTCTCCTTCTCCTTCAGCTCACCCTCGGTCTCCTTCACTTTGTTCACAAACATCTGCCGCATCTCCTCTTCGTTCTTTTGCAGGTCTCCGAGAAACTCCTTCCTTTTGGCTTCATATGTCTCCTGTAGACTGTAGAGGGGACATAAGAAAAAAAAATAATTTTATGCCAAATGATCCACTAAAGACAATCTAGTCTCCTGTTGTCGGTCGTATCGGATCGCCCATCAATCAAACTCCCTGAAGAGAGTCTAATGGCGCTTTTCCACTGCATAGTACGGTACGGTACGGTTCAGTACAGCTCACTTTTGGGGGGTTTTCCACTGGG
>JAUCMT010000051.1:14579114-14596413 GCA_032357475.1 Enteromius thamalakanensis
AACACGAGACCCGCTAGATTTAAATCAGCACAGCCAGCGAAGGATCAGACGCAACTGTTTTGTTTGAAGAAATGCACTTTTTTGTATTAACCAAAAATGACTGTTTAGTGGTCTATTGAGGAAGTACAGACGTTCCTCTCGTTGATAGCAGAGGAGCAGATCCAGCGAGAGCTTTTAGAGTGACGCGGAATGAAAAATGCTCCATTGTTGTGTGTTTGTTTGTGGAGCGTGTTTACGATGATGTCACGGCAGTAGAGGCGACGCAACTATAACGACACGTGAATAATCCCGCCCACTCTATAGCGGTACTAAACTGCAGTGGAAGCGCAAACCGAGCCGTACTGAGCCGTACCGTGCCGAGCCGAGTCGTACCACGCAGTGGAAAAGCGCCATAAGAAAGAGCTGTAGTTCTGTCATCTGCTGCTTTAAATGCTGAAGCTCTGATAGTGACAGTGTATCGTTCCTCTGTCATAAATGTAGCAGCTGTGGTGTGGATTGAGTGATTAATGAGCAAAGTAATCCACCTGAAAGGCTGGCTGTCCGGGTCGGTGTCTTTGAAGCCCATCTCCTCTAGTTTACAGCGCCTGTAGAGTTCGTAGTGCCTGGCGTGAGTCTGTTCCCGCAGATCCTCCATGTTCACTCTGATCAACATCTCCCGAAGCTTGACGAAATCACAGTGACTCTCATTCTCCACTGCAACACACACGCACACCATCATCATCATCATCATCATCAGTACAGACACAGAACACTCTGATTTTGGTTTGTAGTTGTTTAGAGCGCAGAGAGTTTGATCTGAGTCACTGTGCATTTAATATTTTACGGTTAATTGACAAATAAATGTAATTTACACATAATAACATGTATGCTGTATTTCTGCCCATATGAGATTAAATTTGCATATATTTTTTATTCAGGAGGGTCACATTTTAACAGATCAAAATTGAGAGTAAAGACATTTGTGTTTCCTTTGAAATGTATATTAAAAGAATAACTGTTTAAATAAAAATACAATTACTTCTTAAAGTATTCATAATCTGCTTAAGTCTACTGCATGCTGTAAGGTGCACCAAGAATAGCTCTAGTAAGTAAAAGTAACATTTTCATTTGCCAGAAAAGCAGCACCAAGAGTCAACTGCTGTTCTACACTACATCTCTTTCACGCAGCACGAGCCTCTACTTAAGCTGGAGGACAAATTAAACTGAAAAACACGACTAACGACGTGACCTTATCTGCGGCGGAGCTCCCTCTCTCTCTCTCATCTGAGAACACACAGTAATTAGCTCCCGTCTAGAGTGGCATTTATCACCGCTTTGATTGATGGGATTGTTTTCACTTGAAAGGCACAGTAAAAATACCCCTCAGGCAGCATCCACAGGGAGAAGCAGGGTTCAAATCAAAGTCCCAGTGTGGCTGAGATACTCCAGGCCCTCGAGCATGATATTCTCCAGTGACAGAGTCATGTTCAACACAAGAGACCAAACCACAAGAATGTTATTGAGAGACTTACCTTGAACGACTCCCCACGGATACTGCCTAGCCCTCACTGTCTTATTCCCCACCTTCACCTCCTCCACACTGCCCACCACGGCAAAGGGAAGATGGGCCTAGAATAAAGACAACATGGTAGTTATGTATATAAAAATGTTCATGTAGGTTGGCAACAGTTTGTAAGTGAATGAGAACATCTAGCAAAGCTTTTAAATCTGAAAGTGAACAGTGGATAAAGTTATTGATTCAGAGTCGATTCCTTCTTTTGAGAGAAACTGAAACGAGTAAGTTCCAAGCCATTTCATCTTGACTGTTTTTGACCTTGTATGTATGCCTACCTGTTGTTTTGGAGTCCCATGAGCCATAATAGGGGCACTTTAAATAATTAACCCTTCTAAGCTGCTGGCGTCTGAGATTATCTGAATGACGTGGAGTCTTTGTGTAACTTCTCACTTCAGTAAAATACAGTGTTGTGTTGCTTGTTATTACAACAGTCATCTTAAAATCCAAAACCATGTGAAAAGAACCATGTTACGGAGTGGAAATAGAAAAGGAGTAACTCCATGTATTGATTATAGTCATCATTTTAAAAGTGTTTGGTATCCATCAGATGACAGAAATCCTCTTGTTATCTCCATCAATGGAAATAAAAAAAATACAGAGCTTCTTTAAAGTGAGTTTTACTGAATAGCTCTATAGTAAAAAACATTACATATTACACTATTTTAAAAATGACTTTACTGTCCGGGTCACATTTCAGAAGATCCAAAATGAATATTGTGGAAAGTATTGTCGAAGTATGAGTAAAGACTGGAACACATGACTTCACATGAGTTTTTACTAAACAATGTCTTGCTGTGGTTTATGTCTCTGGTCAGACTCACGTTCATAGAGGAGTTGATTTCTGTCACAGCTTCGTCGTCTGTGGGAAACTGGTAGATCTGTACACCGTTGCTAACCAGCTCACTCATGATTTTGATCTTGAACTTGTGTAGTTCGCTCTTAGAAATCGTGTCCGCTTTAGCAATAATAGGAATGATGTTCACCTAAAAATAAAAACACACAGAAATACATTTCACATAATATGCTCCACATCTGGCTATCTCGCAGTTAGATTAGAGATAAGCTGTGTTAGAAGGAAGCATGCAATTAAAAGATCTGCTGCTAAATATGACACCAGTAATAAATCAGGCTACACGAGATTCAGAAATGACTTTAACTGTAAAAATGTCTCTGCTGTCCCTTGCCCAAGAATCATTGGTTGAGGGGCTGAGGTTTAGAGAGCTGGCTTAATTTAGTCTGACGTTTACGCAGCATAACCTCTTTACACAGACGTCTGAGCAGGCCGAGAGCAGCCTTAACTCCGCTGTGTACAGAGGTGACTTCACTGTGAGCAAAACTCTTTTCTGTACAAATACCTTACAAATGACAAACACGCATGCCTTCTATAAAACACTTGATCATGTGACATCTAATGGCAGACAGAAAAATGGAGTGTTTCCCAGGCTTAATGTGTATTTGTGTTCATGGGGCCCTGGGGCCACATCATTACTAACCATCTGTGCATCTCCTAAAAAACAGAAACCCAGAGCTCTACTCTCCTTCATGCTATTACTTTCTGATGAAATGAAAAATTGATTGGCTCTGTTTCCACTAGACAGAGAGAAGCCCCGGCCCACTGTCCTACATTTTCACATATTTAAGGATTATCAATACTCCATCATTACAGCAGAACGGACATCCTGTATATATGTAACGGTCCTACACAATTATTAGATATTAAAATATTGTATGTACTGTATGTTTAATAACAACAATTGGAAACACTATGTATGAAGCCTGTATTTATAATACATTATAAGGGTGGTATTAAGGCATTATAATGAATGCATGATGCATTATAAATGACTTTATAATATGTAATCGTGAATCATCATAAAAACAGTTATAATACGTTATAATATTTACGTATTTATGATTATAAGAGTATGATTATTTATAACACACAATGAACACTATATTAAAACTACCTCATTGATAATGGACTATATCATATCTTGACATCATTTATTAAAGATCTGCACAGTCTTGTGAGGTGATGGTTAGGTGCTGAGTGTTATTTGAGTGTTTCCTGTAAGGCTAATGTGAGCTAGCCACTTTAATACTTTCAACTGAATTAAGGTATATCGTTCACATACTTGCATCCTATACCCAGTATGACTGTTGAACCGTCAAAATAACGTGTTAGAATACAGAAACACTAAAATTACTCTAATGAAGTCGCAAATGTTTTATTTTCTTAATGTGCTGGAAGACAAAGGAAAACATTTAAAAAGAAAAAAAGCTGTTTTGGTCACCATTGACTTCCATACGAGTAAAATAAACACTATGGCAGTCAATGGTGAGCCAAAACTACGGTGGCCAAGAGAGCTCAACATGACAAAAGTCACGCATATATAATTTGCCACCATAATAATCTGATTATTTTATAATAAGCCAATCAGATATACCAGTGGTCTATATGCTTTGGCAGTGAAGTCATGATATATCTTCATAGTTTGGCTAGTAAACCACAGCGATGTGCGCTTACCTTGCTGTCCAACTTCTTCATGGTCACTAAATCCAAAGACTTGAGCGAGTGTCCCGTAGGAGCGATGAAGTAAAGGCAGATGTGGATTCTGGTGTCGTGGTAGTTGAATAAAGAGCGCTTTATTTTCAGCTCTTCCTGCAGGTAGTTTTCAAACTGTGTGTCGATATAGTCCACAATGGGTTTATAGCTGAAGAACACCGACACATTAAGAAATCAGTTATATGCATTCACTTACTAGCATCAATACATATTTATCATCTCTTCTAATGAAGACGTTCAGCGTGAGAACGAGAGAGACGCAGCTGTGTGGACTTGACCGGACCATGTTTACACTGCCTGACCTTGTCCTTTCACTTCTTGGGCAGTTTTCCCTGCATGCATTGCTTGTAAGATTTCAGAGCCTACACTGTCTCATTCTGGATGCATTTTTCCCAAAAGACGCAATGTCTGGAACCGTTCCTAACTACTTCAAACAAGCAGCGAGTCTCTCTGCCTATCGGTCTGTCTTTACATTCAGAGGGTCAGAAGCCACATTCTAGCAGTCAATGTTTTTTTCCCGCTCACCAAACTGTTAGTGAAAGGAGGCACTTCAAGAAATTCAATATTAGTGGGCTTAACTACTGTGTACTGACATTTAAATTAATCATTCGGTGCAATGCACTTATAGTGTATATACATGTTTTTACATTGTATTTTATTTTTTACAACCAAAAAAATAAAGTAAAATAAAATAATACAACTGCAATTACTTTTGCATGTACATCATTGGTTTGTCTGCGCAGGCCTAGGCATTAAGCAGGTTCTGTACCTTTCTTCTTTGTTGATCTGGTCCCCGAAGCCCACCGTGTCGACGATAGTCAGTTTTAGGTGGACGTTGCTCTCTTGCAAGTCGTACGTTCTGGGCCGCAGGTAAACCCCGTTTTGGTAATGGCTGGCCTCCTCATTTTCAAACATGGTGTTAAAGAGGGTGTTCATTAATGTCGACTTGCCGATGCCCGTCTCACCTAACGTTAAGAGAATGACTGATTAGCATTTCCACTACAAGATCAGAGCTAGTGTAGAGGTCAATGGGCTGTTAATAGTCGCTTACCCACACAGAGGATGTTGAAGCAGAAACCCTGAGTCACCGATTTACTGACCAGCTGATCGGGCAGACTGTCAAAGCCAACATGACCTCCAAGGCTGAGGTTTCGCTTTTCTTCATTCTAGGAAGGAATCAGAGATTTTAGCGTGGACTGAAATAAGTCATACATAAAGGACAAGGCAACAAAAAGCTTGGAGTACTGCTCAAGCCAATAAATCAGCAACAACTGGGCCATTTAAGCAGAGCACTCACTATATTAGTCTGGTCAATGAATAATGCACACTTATATTATAATTCAGAAATGCCATGCATCTATATTGCAGAACAAAATTAATTTAGCTGACATCACATTTAAAAGAAACCTCCACCATACCCACTTTTCTAGTTGTTAGTATTGGCATCAGTCACAGAAAAGCTTGCAGTTATTAATAAATATAGGCTTACATTATATTTTTATAGCGTATTGTGCAGATTTGGCTGATTAAGCTCAAATTTATATGCAGAATATGAGACTTTGCACCTGGATCAAACAAGTAAAACTTGATTCCCAGGTTTTAAAACTACCGTTTTATCTGACTTAGTGCAATTTTATTGACTGTCAATGACATTTCTTTTGTTTTAAATGCAGTACATTTATAATATCAGCAATAACAAAATCAGCAATTATCATTACTAGTATAAAAATACTATTAAATTCTCTGCACCGCCATTTCTGAATGTAAAAACATGCTTCACGCCTACAAACTAGACTCCAACATGCAATTTTATACTTTATAATTGCTTGACAAAAGCAGTTTGAATTGACAAGCAGACGTAATAAAAGTAACAGTAGACGGTAATCAAAGTGTCTGTAACAGAAGTAGCATCAGGACATTTCTTTAGTATTGAGAAACAGAGACGTGAAAAGAAACTATTGCAGAGCAGGACTACGCATCATCTGTTGACTGCATGGACGTAGATCTGAACACATTTAAAGTTGGTAGGATTAAAGAAGATGTCATCAGAAAGAAGTCTCATTTCCTCGAATCTCAATTCAACATTATAGGATCATACGGTTGTAAAAAAGTAAAACATGCATGAAAGAACCAACGACAGGCGTATAGAAAGTAGCTTTGAAATTCCATGCATTTCACGTGCACCATTCTACACAATCCGTTCTTTCAAAGCCTTCCTCCAAATTACATTCCTAAAACTCAACACCCTAAAAGCCCACTAAAAGCTTTCATCAAACTAATGAGTGCCCTAAAACTGTGAAATCAATGCGTTCCTCCATTGTTTGGCTTGGTCTTCTTTCCCAATGCAGGCGCATATTTGGTGAATGATGTCACCGAGACGATCACGGAGCGCTACTGAGGGAAGCAGGCATTACACACATCAGGCACAAAAGGAATTCTGACTGGAAAACCTGCACGACCCCTGTGTCACTGAGGCACTAAAGGGGAGCTCCAGCATTAGGATGTGAAGGGGAAATGGCTGAAAGCGTTTTTGGAAAACAAGGCAGTCTGGAGGGAAAAAAGAAATAACTTGGGAAGGCCTGAACAATGTCCATATAGGGGCTGATAGCAAATGCCCCCGCCGTAAGGGGAACATTTCCCCTCAGGGGGCAGTAGATCAAGAGGAAATGGAGCAGCGTTCGGGCCACACAACAATATTTTCTCAACCCGCCCTCTCAGTGACAGACCTATGCTTTCTGACAGAACACTGAGAGCTGTGTGCAAATCGAGGATTCCACGCGTTACTCTGCCAAAGAATCGGCCCATCCAAAAAAACATCACTGACTTACATTATTCCTAATAAAAAGAGATGCTTAGAATAGTGCAATTTTCCAATTTAAGGGTTCAAAGCATTACTGACCACAGCTTCATGTGTATTTTGATTTGGAAAATGATGAGGTTAAACACTTTCTCTTCATTTCATCCATCATCCGATGGACAATCTATAGCAGAGTCTGGGACGACGCAGATTGTTTGAGGCAGATGGGTGCTCAGAATGACAGTGGAGAAGAGCCAAATTGGGACGGCTCCATTCTCACCCCCTACATACACCTGAACATGCCCACTTCAGCAAACATACACGACAACCCTCATCGGAAAATTTGCTGGCATCCCATCTGATATGGAAGGAGGAGTGGCCGACGCCGAGAAGAATGCAGATGGTCTAGATTTGGTCGCAGTATGGCATCTGCTCTAAACAAAAAAAGCAGACTGGGTTTTATCTGCCTTCTCTATAAGAGATCTTGAAGGAACCACAGCGGGCTGTGCATGCATTCTTACATCTGTGTGTAAAGTTTTATATTTAATATGCATAAATTACAGCACAAACCCATGCACACCCTTAAGGCAGTTCTTGCTAAAAAGGGTCCTCTGTCATTTGAATCATGTGATGCTGGTGTTTATTAATGTCAGTGGCATCTAAGCATGAACAGGATGTTGACTCATTGCAAAATGCATGTAGCTTTACAGTAACTACAACAGCCCTGCCCTGAAACTAAAGTATGATTATAATAAACGAAATTAACGTTAAACAGGACCGTCTTGTTCCAATCCTTAGCATCTTTCAGTAAAAAGACTAGCCAAATTACAAGAGTTAAGAGAGGCGTTATTCTACGATCTTAGGGCTATGCCTCCTATGAAAGTCATCAGAATGTTATGAGGGCGTGTCAGCGTGTTATCATTTTTGGGTGAACTTTCCCTCAAAGCTTTTTTTTGCCCATTATGTAATTAGAATTAAAATTGACCCTTCCTCCGCGGCTCAATGCAGTTGATCAATACGGCCCCTAAAACCACAAACCTCTAATCAAAAGGCATTGACTTTTAGAGCACACTTACATTTCTTTAACCCACATATTGTTAAAACAATCCTTGCATTCAAAAGTTTAACACGGACAAGGCAACGCACCATGTTTCACTTCCACAGCTTCTACATCAGCTATTATCTACCCTGCCCAGCAGACTATAAACAGCTACTATTACCCTTCTCTAACACAAACTAGCTGCCCTCAAACCCAAAGCACTTTCCTATTCATCCATACTAAAAAAAACATCAGTACTCATGACACATCTTTGCTAATGTCACCCAAAACGCCAAGTTCGAACTCCCCTAGAAATAGCTTGTTGTCTGGCGAATCTTGTTTACCAAGGAAGTCTTATTTAAGGACATTAGGAGAGATCAAGGAAGTTAAGAAGCCTGCTGGTGACACCAGATTACAGCATCCAAAACAAAGGTCTTTTCATCGCCGTGGCGTCCTGCTTCTCCTTTTATTTAGACAGACTGAAATCTTACTGCGTCCTTGTAATCTCCACACCATCAGCCAGATTCTCAGCTATTCCCACAGTTGGGGGACCATCAGATATCAGCAGCAGTGATCTCAGGCTGAAGGGCCACACGTTGGCCCCAAACTTTACACACAGTGGTGAGAACATAGACAGCTGATCACAGCTATAGTGATGATTCAACTGGGATTTGGTTGCAGTTAAACACTGAAGATGTCAACAAAGCGATCAATGAGTGAACAAGCTGCCTTCAAAAGCAATGATGTGATCAAGTCTTGCAGGCATTCTCCAACAGTACACCGAAATCTGTTAATGTAGTATCAACCACTAGCGTAAATAAAGATTTGCTCACAAGTAACATTCAAGACACACACAATATTGGAATGCATTATAAGGTTAAAATAAGCGTATTGGGACGGATAGTAAACACACACACAGCGTTAGATGGCACTACTGCTCAATGTAGACAGAGTCCGTTGGGCTAAGCTAGAGTAGCGCTCGTGCTAGTCCCAATTCATTACAGAAAACCTGCGACGACTGAGTACTTCTGAGCGAGAACCGCTCTCTGGGAGGGAGAACTGACTGAAAAAGGTACTTACAGAAAATATGTCTACATCCGTGGCCGCCATGATGAGGAATGTATGTGTTTAGATAAGGCGAAAAGGAGCTGCCTGCCTGCCTTCGTCTCTCTCACCGTCCGCTGACACACATATACACACACACTGTAGTTGGGATGGAGAATTTACGAACCGTACTAAGGTGAAGGCAGTGCTAACGAATTTAAATGACGCAATGTGATGCTCTGCGCTGATTGGCTGAAAGGCCGAACCAAGGCACCTTACCACGCCTACAGCCGTTAGGTTTTCGACTGCGAAGCGTTGGCTTTTGAATATTAACAATGTGACGTCACTAGACAGTTCAGGATGTTCCTGTAGCACATAATAAATATTCATGAGATACTATTTCGCCATACTAGGATTCGTAATTTCACAAAAAAAAGCATCAGCTCAATATGGCTTCTTCCTGGAAACTGACTTCAGGAATGTCTTTCTTAAGACACGGCAAGGTAGAGCCTTTAAATAAAGAAATATATTTAATTCATTATATTCGTTCAAGCACACTCGCATGACAGCACAAACAATTCACACACCGCAGATTTAGATCATTTTAGAATTAATAGGGATATAACTTTATTTTTCAATTATTTAACAATTACTAGCTCAGCTGAACACCTTTATCCTTGACAAATGAAGCTAAAATAAACAAAAGACTATATTTAAAAGTCGTTTTCAAACTTTTTTTTAGAGCTCCGCCCCCACCCACGTCTTACTTTCGTGTCCTTGCATTAATTCCGGAAAACAGGTAAGGGCGTGGCGACAGTCCAGGTGTCCCCGAGAGACGTCGAGCTACAGTATGTTTATATTTCGGGTGAAATAAAAAAATGGCGTTGACTCAAGAGAAGATTTTAAACACACTGATAGAAGGCAAAGGAAAGGTGAAAAACTCGGACCTGCTGAACAAGTTCAAAGAGACACTGAACTGCAGTGATCCGGCGGAGAAGAAACAGAACAGAGATCTCTTCAAAACCTTTGTGAACAACATTGCTGTTGTGAAAGATTTCCAGGATGGCAAGTATATCGTCCTTAAGAAAGTGTACAATCATTTACTAGAAGCCTCAAGTGAGGAAAACGGGCCAAAAGAAGAGTGCGATCAAGATGGATCACATCCAGAAGAAGACGAGAAGGAAAAATCCACTCAAAATGCAGAAGGTAAGAAGTCTGAGAAGAAAGCTCTGAGCAGATCTTCGTCAAAGGCTTCGGACAGCGGCACAGAACTCTCTCAGATAGAGATTGCACTAGAAAGAAGCAAGAATGTGGACTTTAAACCTAAAAGGTCTTTACAGTTCACCGTCCCGCTGAAGCCTGACCCCGATGAAAAGCCTGCACCGGTCAAGAAAGAAGCAAGCACAAACAAACCATATGCTCTTCCTTTACGAATGCCCCTAATAGACTTGGGTCATCATTACAGGAAGCCTAATACTGAGAGCTTGGGACAAGAGCTTCAGCCCTCGCCTCCGAGTAAGAGGAGAACGGACAGCGTGGTCAGCGCTGGAGCCTCTCCGATGTTACGTAGACACTTCAAGACCCCGAAACAAGCAGAGGACTCGCACCAGTGCCTGCTGGAGCATGAGTGGCTGGTGAAGTGTGCAGCTGGGCAGTGGGATCTAGTGTACGGCATGCTATTAAAAGACGCCCAGCTTGCAGAGAAGAAAGACTTCATGTCAGGGTTCACGGCCCTGCACTGGGCAGTCAAGAGTGGAAACACTGATATGGTGTGTAACATCATTGATGTGTCTAGAAACAGCGATCGTGGGGTGGATGTCAATGGCAAGTCTAATGGTGGCTACACACCACTTCACATCGCTGTCATCCACCGGCGGGACCTTCTGATTCAGCTTCTAGTCCGTAAGTACGGGGCCAATGCGAACATAAGAGACAACTGCGGTAAGAAACCCTACCAGTACCTGGACAAAGAGGTGTCCAGAGAGCTGAGGGAGCTTCTCAAAGACCCGAAAGCTGTCCACCAGGTCAGGGAAGAGTACGATGCACGGAAGTACTCTATAGGTCAACTCTTAGCTCATCCGGTGGGGCTGAAGAAAAAGAGCAAGGCGAGAAACCAGTTCATCTCTGTCAATGACGGCGGCAGGGAGAGGGACGAGCCAGTGATGCATAGAATGAGGATGATGTCTGATGCCTTTTCATAACTCAGAGTAAATGTTTGTTTGGGAGACAATATCTGTGACCAGTCATAAGGATATTTGTAGCAATAATAATAGCTTTTGCATTTATGCCAAGAATCATATTAGGTAAAGCTCACGCTCCATGAAGATATTGTGTTAATTTTGCCTGCCATAAATGTATCAAAACTTCATTTTTGATAAGTGCTACGCATCGCTGAGGACTACTTTAAATGCGATTTTCTCAATTTTGTTTTTGCAGCCTCAGATTTTCGAATAGCTGTATCTCTCCCAAATATCGTCCTATCCTAACAAACCAAACATCGACGGCAAGCATTTTATTACTGGTTGTGATCTAAATTAATCAGCCTCCGAGATTCGAGAGGAATAGTGTACTTCCAAAAATACTTCTGTTCACTTAAAGTTTATTTTCAATACCCCATTTTTACAGAAATCAATACTTTAATGTAGCAGGAACACTTAAAGTTGATCAAAAATGACAGTTAAAATATGTATGTTACAAAAGATTTCTGTTTCATGTAAATGTTGTTCTTCTGTTCCTGAAAATACATGTAATGCAGTTTGCACAAAAATATGAAGCTGTTTTCAAATCAGAAAATCTGCATCTTAGAGTGATTTCTAAAGGATCATGTGCCACTAAAGATGAAAGGAATGATGCTGAAAATTCAGCTTTGATCACAGCAATACATTACATTTATATTCAAATAGAAAATGTTATTTTAAAATATAATAAAACTGTTGTATTGTATTTTTAATCAAATAAACGCAGCCATGGTGAGCAGAAAAGAGTCGGTTGTGTGCTATAAGTGTATTGTATTGTAATATAGTATAATATGATGCTTGTAAATCATGAGGTGATTATGTGTCTGGGGGTGTAGGGAGCATAGCTCATCGGGAGCGGCCTGATTGTTCATTTCTGACTGTTTCAGCATCACATGTTTGCACATGTTCACTTAGGTGTCGTTGCAAAATCTAAGAGTATTTTTATGATTAATGTAGATGAGAAACGAGTATCTGAACACATTCATGTTTTATACTGATCAACATGCTTTTTCTTGCATAATCCTGTATTGCCATGATCGTAGAAAACCTGTGATTATCTTATATTCTAGTGCCATAAACAATAAATGCATTTACTTGTTCAAAAACTGTCTTTATATTCAAAGATGAATTGCACTTTTGTTTAGTTTGTGTATCTGATGTTGTTGTGATGAATAAGAGGAGATTCAGACTCATGTGAGCTGCTTCACACTCAGCTGACCAGATGTGGTCGGGGTCAGAGGTCAACCTTGCATTGCTGATCTGAGACCAGAAGTGGTTAACAAGAAAAGCCACAATTTAGATTGAGGAAAGGAAACCGGTGAACCCTCGTGAATGACAAGATAGTAAGTGAGCAGTTTTGCTTACAGCTGCATCTCTTCTTGTTCCCACAATGCAGTGGAAAAAAAAACTCTGGAGCCAGAGACCTTCTGCCCTTGAGACGGGTCACGTGTTCCTCCCGGAGCATTCGTTACAACATGTGATTTGACATGCATGACGCGCTGGACTCTCTTTTAGCAGAACATTACCATATCTCTACAGATGCACGGGGGAAAATTCCTCTTAAATGTTTATATGCAAGAACAAATCAACAAAGTTATTTCCAAATGTTATTTCAAAGCCTTTTCAAAGAAAGATTTGCCTTGATGCACAATCCACAAAATATTATCTATCTGTCAAGTTGTGAAGCAAACGCTTAAGATGCAAGGTGAGTGTGAAGTATGTCATTTACATATTTATTAAAAGTAAAATAAAGGGAATGGAATGTATGCATTCCACATGACAATAAACGAAACATCAAAATAAAAACCACAAGATGGCAGCACTCACTGATGAACGGGGTCTGGACGTGAACGTGGATGTTATTTTTATGCAGTTAATGTAGAAACAGCACTGCATATCGAAGGTATATTTGAACATGTGTTTACTAGCATCTTATTGGCCAATTATTAATAAAGGCCAGTATCACTGAGACCAGTACTGCTATTTAATTAATTATAGCCATTTGACATTACAATATAACAACTGCAATTTAGTGAATCTTCACATAAAGCATGAATTGTTTATGTACCGTATAACCTATAAATTGAATATTAAGCCAAAAAATGAATCGGAGAGCAAAGCAGCGACTCTTTGATTCTGTCAGTGACAACATCAGATACATTCCCCGGATGTTCAGAGACTCTGTGCTCAGTGAGCGCAGAACTGTTTATTAACTCGCTGAACGGAGGAATGATTGATGAATTATCTGCGAGGCAGTGCTGTGTTAGGGTTTGTTCTGACCCTGATCCCGTATTAATTCAGACCAATGCATATTTAATACCTCGACTTTTACTGAAATGTTCAACAGATTTCAAATGAAAATGTCTCACACACTAGAGTTCCACAGTAAACATACATCTGTGCAGAAAGTATTCTGATTCGCTGAATAATGGTGACGTTTTTTATTTCTGCTTTATTCAACACTTTCCCATATTTCAGTTTTAACATAAAACCTTCACAGAATTGTTTTTAATCATCATTATTTGTTTTGCTGCCTTGCAAGTATATCATGTTTATAAAGAAATGCAAATCTTTTACCAATTACTAATGAGTTCTATTAACAGAACATCTAGTTATCATATATTGCTGTGGTTGCTGTTTTATATATTTAGTCATTTTCCTCTGGGTTTAGCGTCAGTAACTTCAGCAGCTGCGTGATCAGATTTATTTATACAAGCTACTTTTTCAAATGAGTGAAATCAATCAGTTTATTGAGTGACGGTGTCTTCGCTGCTGACCGTGGATGATCCGATTCAATAAGGAAAAATGACTGTACTGTAGGTAAACATAACACATATGTTCAATTTTTAAAAAGAGGGATCCAATATCTTCTCCTTTATCCTATTCTTGATGTAATCCAGAGCAAGAGCAGCTGAGAGGTTTGTCCTTCATTCATGACTAACACACTTTTTATTGTGTAAAGAAATATTGTAATGCATTACTTTCCCAAAACACTGGCAATGACAGCAGTTCAGTAACACATACTTCAGTTGTTTCACCAGATAATCTTTAAAAGGGAATAAAAGCACTTGATCATTAAATACACAGACAGCATGATAT
Organism: Enteromius thamalakanensis; assembly: GCA_032357475.1. Classification (NCBI taxonomy): domain Eukaryota; kingdom Metazoa; phylum Chordata; class Actinopteri; order Cypriniformes; family Cyprinidae; genus Enteromius; species Enteromius thamalakanensis. The sequence continues at coordinate 14,593,452 of JAUCMT010000051.1, forward strand.
GAAATTACAGGACAAAAAGGCATGAATGAAATAACGAAGCCCTGAAATCATTACAAATGAACACTTAGGATGGAGCTGCTTCTTTCTTCTGTTTTTGGTCTGATTTTATCAGTGATCTGTCATTCGTCTGCTTGAAGCTCTCGTTAAACCATCCCCGGGCTCTTAAACAAAGCTTTCCGCGGTTAACACGATACACAGATTGGCTGGACTACAGCACAGATATCAAACGAAACGCATGGTCTCTGTCTCCTTCATGGAGGGAAGCTGCAGAGTAAAGCCCCGCGCTGCTCCTCTCCTAAACGCTGCTTCTCATCGAGGTCTTTCTGACGGATGAGTAAAGAGGCCTTGGTCTGAATGAAGCGGCGGTACTCCTGCAGCTGTGTGTCCGTCAGCTGTCTGGAGAGGAAGGTGGAGACCAGGCGCTCCCGGCGGTCCAGGTTCTCCTTCAAGTCTTTGGCGTCCTCCCTCTGTTTGCACAGGAGACGGTAGCGGCTGTCCAGAGACTCCTGTGGGTTCAGGACATTTGTAAGGGTCACGATTCTGCTCATTTGTGACCCCAGAGCACAATAATATTAAGAAATGTCCAAATGCATATTGCATATTATCAATCAGAAAATACATTTTGATATATTTATGATTGGAAACGTACAAAATACCTTAATGGGACTTAATTGGTCATTTTGACCCATGCAATGCATTGTTAGCTATTGTGCTATAGTGCTCCAGGGTCACACACACAAAACTACGAGGAAACTGCACATCTTTTTTCTTTTTCTTTTGCCCATCCAGAAATATTACAGTTTTATTCTAATAAAATATAAACTATTACATTCACATGTTTTTTGTTGTTCTTTTGTAGATTTAGACACTTTTTTTTATTTTGATTAAAATCAAAATGACAGAAATTTGAATACAAATTAGCACAATATTCTTTACAAAATATCTTTCAGAGCAGGAGAAGACTAGTTTAACATCACAAATGGCCACTAGATGTCCTCAAAGCTATAACTGGAGCTCTTCTTTACGCATTTAGAGACATCTTTAGAAATTACCACCAAAACTGGGTGGATTTTGATTGGCCATCATTGTTTTTATAGTTAGCTGGATTTCTATGATGTGATAATAATTCCTGTCATTATTATTACTGTTATAGTTGTTGTTTGAATCAGGAATAGTTTGAAACAGCAACAGAAACAGTTCATACAAATATTTGAAAATAAGATTTAAGAACCTCATTCATTTACACAAAAATACAGTAAAAAAAATCAGAAAAAATATTACAATTTAAATGAACTGTTTTCTATGTGAATATATGTTACAAAATAATTTATTCCTGTGATCAAAGCTGAATTTTCAGCATCATTACTTGCATCATTAGTCTTCAGTGTCACATGATCCTTCACAAATCATTCTAATATACTGATTTACTGCTCAACAAACATACTTATTATTATTATTATTATTATTTAAAACAGAAAGATACAGGAATCTTTTATAACATTGTAAATGTCTTTACTGAAAGGAAAGGAAAGGAAAGGAAAGGACATAAAAGCTGTCAGATTATTTGATTGGGTTCCTCATGATGAGCTGTATAAGGCTTGCTGTTGACATATTTGTCACGAGAGGGCAGTATGACGAGGTAAAGCTCATCGAAACTGAAGAATGGTTTCGGTGAGGCAGTATATTAGCTGCTGATGCAGCAAACACGTGACTCACTCTCAGCACAAACATTTATCCAGTAAAACTATTTTCATCTATATTTTCAATTATAGTATACAAAATTACTGATATTGTTAAAGATTATACAGTTATACAATTACCATTATAATTTGTACAATTAAAAATGTGCAATATGCAAGTTTCATATTCATAAAATGAAATGGTCAAATTTCAAATATTTTGATCTAAAATGATCAATTTTATCAGGCTTCTCTGTTTATGTTCAGTAATTGTACTCAAAGTGCAATGTATGAAGTCCTTTTCTATGCAATTAAAGTCAAGTAGAAAAAATTCACTCAGCATCGGAACTCTTTATATATTAGTAGATTATGACAATTAATCACATTCCCAAATAGAAGCTTTTGTTTACATAATATATGTAAGTGTACTGCAAAATATTTTTATATATATGGGTCAAAGACGTTAAGATGTCTGCATCAAAAGAAAATCACAAAAGTGATTTTATGTCCATTAAAACATCAAAAGTAAGTAAAGTGTCTACTTTTAAGGTTTCAAGTGTTTGGAGAATAAATTGCCCAAATATGGTTGAAATAATGTTACACTCAATATTTATGTAAACAACATTTTAAAATATCTAAAAGAATAAGGAAGAACATTACATTTTATTGTATTTTAAATGAGCAAAAAATCTAACTGACAAATAGGTAAAATAGGTATAACTTAAATAGGTAAATACAAGTAAAATTACAATAAATTAATATTCAGGGTGAAAGTAATTAATCTTTAATGAGTGATAAATTAATTTTGGGTGTAAATATGCCTAACAAGATTGTTACACTGAATGACATTTTAGTGGATACATTTAGTAAAACAGGGAAAAATGTGTAATATTTATTTTTGGCTCTGAAAAACAAAAAGAAAACTGCAATTAATTTAAACAGAAACTTTACATGCACAACAATAATTTAAATCAGTATTACACTAATTATTTTTATGGTTAAACCCTTTTTCATCTCTGAACCATACATATATTCACTCATATTGTTATATTTTAGATATATTTAATAGATAAACAACATATTTCTTAAATATAAACATGCATGTGTTTGTATTTCTATATACAGTGGTTACGGAAAGTATTCAGACCCCCTTAAATTTTTCACTCTTCGTTATATAGCAGTCATTTGCTAAAATCATTTAAGTTTATTTTTTCCTCATTAATGTACACACAGCACCCCATATTGACAGAAAAACACAGAATTGTTGACATTTTTGCAGATTT
>JAUCMT010000051.1:14596513-14623313 GCA_032357475.1 Enteromius thamalakanensis
GAAGAAATGGACAGCACCTGAGTTAAATATATGAGTGTCACAGCAAAGGGTCTGAATACTTATGACCATGTGATATTCAGTTTTTCTTTTTTAATAAATCTGCAAAAATGTCAACACTTCTGTGTTTTTCTGTCAATATGTGGTGCTGTGTGTACATTAATGAGGACAAAATGAACTTAAATGATTTTAGTAAGTGGTCTGAATACTTGCTGTGCCCACTGTATATAATAAATATACACAGTACACACTGATATACTATATAAAATAAAACTTTTATTTTGAATGTGGATAATCGTAATACTCATATTTATATATGTATTATTTGAGTTTATTGTATTTTTGTTTGTAAGTTTTTGTCAGTTTTATGGAAAATTTACATTGTATTGTTTTTGTTTATGGCATTAATATTTTTCTCTTCTTTTTTTAAAGACTGTTGCTCTCAAAGCACTTTCAGCAGTCTTTAGTGTGTTTAGGGCCCCTCCTAGTTCTCCACACAAACACACGCCTCGCTCAAACACAGGGTGATGTGGACTCACTCTCTCCTCGGCGTCCATGCTGTCATCGGCAGTGCTCAGGGCGTTCTGGACCCGGGCCAGGCGAGCAGACAGGCAGAGCAGCAGGCTGACCACACGCTCCAGGTCCTCTATGAACTGTGTGTAGCGCTCCAGCTCGGCTGACACACAGCTGTCTCTCACCAGAGCCTCCAGAGCATTGCCCCGCTCCCCGTTCAGCTCCTCCTCTCTCCGGACCGAGGAGCGCTCATCCTCCAGGCCCTGCAAGTGCTGCTCTATGTGTGCTACCAGCCACCTCTGTGTGAGAAAACATAGACGTGGTTAATTGGGACAGCAGATAACGCATGCGTGAGATTCAAGAAGCAACGTAAGTGTGCAGCTTTCTGAAGTAAATATCTCTTGAAGTTTCCCCACAGACATTCCTACGAGCTCCGAGGTGAAGATACGTGCTTCCCTACAATCTAATCTGTTACTGAGAAAAAACGTGTCATTCAATTACAGTTACTTATGAAAATGTTAACGATTATAAAAGGGTCCTTCACAGTAACACTTTAAAATAGGGAACACTTATTAACTATGACTCTTCCCTCAATAAATTCTTAATATGCTGCTTATTAATAGTTAGTGCAGTAGTTGTCAGGATGTAGAATACGGCTTTAAATATGTGCTTAATTAGCACCAATAAATGAATAATGTTCTAGTAATAATAAACTAGTTTAAATAAAGTGTTACTCTTCCGGCAGTTCCTTTGACCTCATGATTCTCATTTGCTCTGACATGCATTGTGAGCTGTAAGGTCTTATATGGACAGGTGTGTGGCTTTCCTAATCAAGTCCAATCAGTATAATCAAACACAGTTGGGCTCAAATGAAGGTGTAGAACCATCTGAAGGATGATCAGAAGAAATGGACAGCACCTGAGTTAAATATATGAGTGTCACAGCAAAGGGTCTGAATACTTATGACCACGTGATATTTCAGTTTTTCATAAACTTAATAAATCTGCAAAAATGTCAACAATTCTGTGTTTTTCTGTCAATATGTGGTGCTGTGTGTACATTAATGAGGGAAAAAAGAAATAAACTAGTTCAAATAAAGTGCTGCTATTGTCTGACTGATTTCTTTCCAGTAGTTTGGTATTTTTACTTTACTCAAGTAAATTTAAAAAGTATCTGTAATTTATCAATGTTTTTCTTTGGGAAAAAATTATAATGTCACACTTTTCACTGCACTACATTTCATAAATAAAAGTTTTCTTTTAGTAACTTTACTATTAAGAATTAAATTGGTACTTTCTTGTGCTCAAGTAAATCTTCGAATTAGTAAGTAAGAATAAAATAAAGAAGAAGAATAAAAGAATAAAAGTAAGAAAGTACTAGATTTCTAATGTAATTAATGTAGTATTAAATTATATTTATAATAAATTATAACATACAATAATTATTTACTGTGGATAAAGCAACACTTTGGATAAAAGTGTCTGCTAAATGATTAGATGTAATATGAAATGTAGTGCAAAAAGTACAATATTATGCTTTGGAATATTCTGAAGTTGAAGTACTTCAATGCTCCACTTCTGTCCACCTCTGTTTCTTTTCTAAATTTCATTGACTGATTTAAAATATGAGACAACGACGGTTCATGAATTTTATTTCCTACTTGATTTTATGTAGATTTTTGTTTTTAAGATAAATTGTTTTTTTTTTCCAAGGCAAAGCCAGTGTTTCCTGTCATCACAGCTGTTAAATAGCTCTTACATCTTTTTCTTTTTTTGTAAAGTCTGATTTTGTGGAGGCTTTATAATTAAACGATTATAATCTTAGTTCAAGTGAAAAGGGGTTTTGAAAGTAATCAGTGTTGAGTGCTGTGAAGGTAAACCTGCTTGCTTTAAATGTTTCACAATTAAAACATTCATTAGAAATGTTGAAAAGTAATTAGTTGCATTGCATTAATAAAATAATTAAAATAGTTAGACTACATTTTAAACTGGGTAACTTGTAATCTGTAACCTATTAAGTAACCTTCCCAACACTATATATACAGATTTGATACCTTTTTATCGAGGATATCTGTGTTGCTCAGGACATCTTTCTGGTTTGAGTGAACAGATGCTGGAAGGGTCAGTGGTTTGTCATCTACTGGCATCTCAGTGCTTTAAAAACAAATATGCAAAATAAACATCTGGTGGAAATGTAATACCTGATATAGTGAAATAAGAAGAGCTCTGTATTAATCTCTGTTACACAAATACAGTTAGTGTGCTTCATAAACTCCTGTCCAGTTTAAATATGCTAATAACCAAATAAATATTACATACATATCACACAAATGTTGTGTCTAGATTGGTTACACTTTATTTTGATAGTCTACTTTAGACATTCGGTCCCACTTTATATTAAGTGTCCCTAATACCTGTGTACTTGCATAGTTTTTGGTAATGAAAGTACAAATGTGTAACAGGACTAACAGCACGTTTTGGTGAATAAAGTGGTGTTACACAGCAGCGGGCAGTAAATAAGGCTTTACTAAATTGTGGTTGGTGTCCAGAATGCAACACTTTATATTAAGTGGGCAGTTCCTAAGGAGTTACCATGTATATACACTGGTGCTACAGAGCTGCACCCACTTTTCATATCCCTAAACCATTTAAAACATAGGAAAGCACAATTACAACATAAACTAAATATAATGTGGAAAATGTAATTTTCTGTAAAGCTGCTTTGCAACAACTTGCATCTTGAAAAGTGCTATACAAATAAACTTAACTGAGTGTATTAGACAGATGTGCACTATTAGTCACCTGTGAGCAGCTTTTTCTGGTTTATTAACCTTCTGCTCCTGCTTTTTCTTGTAGTGTTCCTCCATTAGAAGAGTATCCTCAGATAACAGCTGCTCCATCAGCATGAGTGCTGTCTTCCTATTGGTTACAGGGTAAAGAATGCGAGCTAACGATTGGTCAGCTGAGACCACGTCCTGAACCAGCACCTCCCACCCCAGTTTGTCTGCAAGACAGATCCCTTCCATCCCAACAGGGCCGTCTTGCTTCTTTACGTTCCCGTCCTGTTCTTTATTAAGTGAAGGTATCAAGCTGGACTCTGGAGGTGCTGTGATGGGCGTGGTTTCGTTCTCATCAGATGGGCTACTCGATACATTCTGGGCTTCAGCGAAAGTTGCCGTTTCAGTAGAGGGCCAGTAGTTTGCCTCCGTCTCATTTACGACAGAAGCTGAGATCCACAGACTGGGATCTGTTGTGACTCCATGACCGAGAGAAACCTCTTGACTACAGAGAGATGTCTCACTCTTGTCTTGAGGACAAACGTCCTGCTGCTTGCTGTAATATATCAAAATAAACATCGTATTAAAAGGATAACCTCAATCCAGCCACACAAACAAATTGGTAACCATACTGGATTCAAAGAAAATCTAAATTTGAAAGTTTAGGATCTCTTATGCTTATCAAGGCTGTGTTGATTTTTGTAAACACATAAAAACACTGAAAAACAGTCTTCTATTTTCATAACATCATAACTCCAGTCTTCAGTGTCACGTGATCCTTAAGAAGTCATTGTAATATCCTGATTTATGTTAGCAACAATACTTAATTGTAAGAGATAAATCACAAGTTCCCAAAAAAATTAAGCAGCACAACTATTTCCAACAATAATAATATATCAGTATATAGAGAGGATCATGTGACACTGAAAACTGGAGTAATGATGCTGAAAATTCAGCTTTGCATCCCAAAAATAAATTACACTTTAAAGTATTTAAAAATAGAAAACCAATACTATAAATTGTAATAATATTTTAAATTTTTTCTGTACTTTTGATCAGTTAAATACAGCCTTGATGAGCACAAGAGACTTATTTAAAAATATTTAAAGCCCCTAAACTTATATAGAATTTAAAATATATTTGGTGCTATAATGTATTTTGTTTAGCGTTTGAGGCCAGATTCTGAATGTGAAACACTGATGCTGCTGTGTTCTGAGGCACAAGAGACACACAACAAGCCGTTGTTGCAATAAGCTGCACGTAAGAACCCATTAGCCCAGGTCTTGTGCATGTTTAAGCCTTGAAACTTTAATACCCAATCTTAATTCCTAACCCAGAAAAGATGTAAGTGTGAAGCATGGAAGAAGATAGCTCTTGTTTAGAAAGTTCACCATTTTAGTTTAGAAACAATAATATAAAACTATATAGCAGAGTAAGCAGCAGAAACATGTGAAAGACCCTAAACAAATTAACCAAGAAGTGGCAGAATGTGACAGCGCTAATAAAAAAACACCACTAATAATTTCAACAATGGATTCAGATATACCTGACTTCCAGCCTGGAGTGACTGGGCATCAGCAGAGCCATGTCTTCTTTATTTTTTTGTCCATTGTGTGAAGCTGTATGGACTGCGTCATCATAGGGGGAGATATGTTTTACAGAATGGGTTAAGAGCGTGTTCTCAGGGCCTGCCTGAGATTTATCTGTGTGTTCTCCAGAGCTGGGAATCGTCCTTTGTGTGCGCCTTTCTTCAGCAAGAAACAACATGCTTCTCCTCTCTGTACCAGGCATTGTTACCTGTACCTGCCTGCCCTGAACTTGGTCAAGCTGCTCTGAACTTTTGCTGAGAACTTCAGGCCTTGTGACTCTGGTTACACCAAGCTCTTCCATTGATTTCCCTCTTGAAGCTCTGACATGAAAGTGCCGCTCATCAGGGACAGATGCTGTGTGACTGTGACGGACTATAGCTTCTTCCTCTACTTTACTTTGAACACTGAAAAATAAAGGTTTTTGTTCAGTAAAATAAAGAACTGAAATGTCTCATTGCACAGCTTTAATTAAGCTTGATAACATTCAATTTGTGGTTATAACAAACAGAGCAATGCACAGATAAAACAAATTATCAGCTGATGGATTATGATTATACACTATAAAATATGCTGAGACCGATTCCTATAGTTGAAACACTTACCTTCTGATGTTCGTTCGTGTTTATTTCAAACTATAATAGAGTACTCTGATGGCACTGTGCTAATGCTTGATCTGTCATTCCACATTTAAGATCATCAATATACCATTTATTATTTGAATTTGTACATTGTTGTACATTAATGTACATCACTGTTCATTATTTGAGAGCTGAGACTATGTTTCTTATCAGAAGTAAAAAAGCACAAAGGCTCTTTCTGAAAAACAGTAAACATGTAGTTTTGATTACATTAAAAAAAAAACCTGGCAACCCTGAGGGTTAAATAGTAACTGCATTAACAGCTTAATTTAAAAAAAATTAAATAGCATTATTACTGCACTAACTATTTTCTACATTTTATGTCTGACACATTTTTTTTGCACCCTTTTGATATTATGGCTCTGATCATGATTTTAATAGACCGGCCGATAATTGTTTTAATCAGCCGATACTGATTACTAGCCCATATGTCTGTGCATCCCTGTTAAATTAATGTAGGACTTAGACTAAACTTAGAACACTTCCATAATCAGCAATAAGAGCTATAATATAATCACCTTGACATAGCCGTATTGTGAATGGCTGAGCACTCGTCTGGGTGTTTCCGAACCTAGAGACAAAAAAAGTCAAAAATGATGCAAATACAGCGCTATGAAAATCTATGTGAGTCGTAGATCTAATTAATTTATCTGAAAATTCACATAAAACTGCAATTCTGTTGAACATTATCATAAGATACCTGAAAAGCATGGGGTGTCGAGGTGCTACGGGTCCGAAAGAACTTGGGTTGTTCAGGCTGGTCCAGGAGACTCTCCACAGAGGCCGACTTCCCTGCAGCAGAGGACTCTTCTCTCCAGCTGGACTGCCTTGAGTGCTTAGCAGTGATGAACTGGGAATATTTAACAGAACTTGACACAGAGTCAAGAATCTGCCCTGCGGAGAGAGGCCTGTGGAGCTTCTTGGAGTCTGAAAGGCCAGAATTATGTCTGGAGCTCTCTGCAGTTAAATTCCTGTGGCTGGGTACTTGTGGAACTGGGCATTGGGGCTCAGCGACCTTTTGACCTGTTTTACGTTCCATGTATGCCACTAAGGCTTTATGCTGAAGGTGCTTCAGAGTTGATTTGGAGAAATTGGAGGCAGACTGAGCACGTCCCCGTGTTTCGAACAACTTCCGTCTAGCAGCCACCAGACCGTGATCGCCCTCCAAGAGAAGGCCTTCTGATTCATTGCCAAGAGAATGGCAGGATATATGAGCCGGTCCATCTCCTAGCTGGTGTAGCTTCTCAGGCTCTGAGTGAGAGAGCTTCTTCTGATCTGCCGTCAAACGCTTCCTACAACCTACTCGAGGCACTTGGGGTTGAGCAATATTCTGTGGCTTCTCTGGTTCTTTTTCAATCTCCTGACCGAGGTCCTTGCTGTACTCTTGAGGACTGTGTAGTTGTGGCATGGGAGTTGTCTCCAAGTTGGGCAGTTTGTCTTGTAATGAAGTACTGGAAGGTTTGACAGAAAGTTTTTTGTCTGTCTGCTGCTTGATCCTGTGGGGCTGAGAAAGTTGCAAATCCCTCCTTTTAAATGAAGTCTCCCTCAAAACCTTGGATTGGGCATCTTTCAGTTTCTCCTTATAATACTTCTTGTAGGAGTCATCTAACGTACCGCATGGGTAGAAGAATTCATTCGGCTGTTTTTCTTTAGATGATTTCCTCTCGCAGCTGGGAGAGGCTTGCTCGTCATTTCCAGATTTCGGTTTATCTTTGATGCAGTCTGGATTCTTGACCTCTACACCACAGTCATTATTGTTTTTGAACTTGTCTGTATATGACACCCTGTTCGCTCCAGTGAGGTGGTATAACAGTGGGGTAGCCTCCTTGCTGATTTTGTCACTTGGGATATCCAGTTGGGGCCGTCTCAAAGCTCTTGTCATTGGTTCTTCTTTATTGGGATGACTGGTTTGGTCTTGTTTAATCTGAGCAGGGGTCTTTGTTGTACCAGCTGAGTTGTCCGCCGGACCACAATAGAAGATAGGATGGCTGGTGGAGTGATGCCTGCCAGTTTCTCTACTCATGACCCTTTGGTCCTCCACACCTTCAGAAGTCTTGGAAGGTGAATTAATTGCTTTGTCATTAGGAATTTCATTCTGAACGCTCATCTTGTGTTCCTCTTGGAAAAATAGTCTACCACTCGGCCCATCAGGACAGCTCTGCCTTCTACGCTGAGCTTTATAAGACCACTCAGTAGAAGTTTCCACACTTGTACCGTCACCAACACTTTGCACGACACTTGGCGACTCCGATGACTTGCAGACACCGGTAACAAAATAAAACTGTCCTTTGTGCTGAATACTCCCACCGATCATGTTCTGCGGCTTGTTGCTGGAACTCACAAAACACTGGTGCTCAGAAACAGGTACACCATAAGCTGAATGCGATCTCTTCCGTTGGGTTTCGGATTGGCTGTTCCGAGACTGCTCCAAGTGCTCAGGTTGACAATTTTGCTGGGGGAATCTATTTAACATTTCTGTAGACTTTGGTAGATCAAGCACCTTGTCTTCCTGATCTTTGAGCTGTGAAAAAGTGCAACCATAGACAGGCTCAGCCCCGACACCACAGATCTCTGAATTACTTGTCTGCTGCGAAGTTGAAAGGTCAGCAAGTTGTCCTTCTGGGCTCTGACGTGCCCTTGAGTTTTCAAGGTTCCTGGTTGTCACAAAACTGTTCACACGGGCAGGAGGTGGTGGTGGTGGTGGTAATTGATGCATTTGAACTGGTTGATCTTTGATGTCAGAGAAGCCACCGCTGCTCCATGGATGCTCTTGTGCAATGGTTTCCATTGAGCCGTAAATGTGGCCCATGCTCTTGGAATCGGAAGCAAGAAAGGCTGGGCTGTATTTACCTTTGTAGTGCAAGTTTTGCGCCTGGAGTTCATCCAGTAAAAAAGGAGAAGGGTAATCAGGGACTGTGGAACCACCAGAGAATGAGCTATAGGCTGAGTCGCCTTTGCTGTGGTGATGGTTATACTGATCAATACTACTACTGGACTTGGCCGGGGAAAGTCGACTGACCGGAAGACTCAGAGGGTGTAGGTCAAGGTTACTCATCCTTTCAAAGGGGAAATGATAGGAATCCATTTGGACTATGAAGTGGAACTGTGAACCCAGGTGCAATATTTCCTTACTATCGTAAGAAAACAGAATCCACAGGAATCTGGGGTTACCTGAGAGAAAAAAAACATAAATAATTGACTACTAAGTACTGTTGACCACAATACAGGTTTTGTACATTAACTAAATTACTAGATCTACATTGAGTTGTGTTACGATTAAGTTGTTAAGGACATGAGTTGTGCCCCAAATTATTAAAGTACACTATTGGTGCTTTTCCACTGCATGGTTAGGCACTGTATGGTTAACTTTTAAAGGGGTTTTCCACTGGGAACAGTACCTGTAAGTATAGTATGCTACTATCTAGTGTATCGGTGGATAAGAACCAACTAAAATGACAGAATGCACCTCCAACAAAATGTATACGTTTATAATCTAATTATTAAATTTGTAATATTTTAATCATTATGTAATGCACATAATTAATGACTGATACCATATTAATATGGCATACACATTTCGCTATGAGCACACAGTTTTAACATACGCTTAAATTTTTTTTTAAGATCTGATGTACAATGTTTTGTTTACTATGCTTTCAGTATGGCTATAAAGGTCACGCAAAATTACATTCAGACTCACATTAGACACACTTAACGTTAAATAAAGCACAAGTTCCAAACGTGACATCACAAAAAATAAAATTTGTTACTAAAATATAATCCCCTGTCACTTATGTATCACTTCTGGTTAGGAAAGAAACTGATTCACATGGAAAAGATGCCTTTTATCATGTGCCGCAATGTCACGTTGGATTAGGAAAGATGCGTTTTCAGTGTGAATGCACAACTTACTCTATTCACACTACTATACTACAGAATGGCTTAAAACGCTCCTGAACGCTTTGAGAGAGATGTGTGTGAATTACAACTTCCTTCCCTAAAAGAATGTGTCTGAACTCCATTCAAGTGTAGTGCTTGGTACAACGCAGTACTCTAAAAGTCCCCTAAGATAATTACGAAGCAATCTGATTTCAGCCTTCATGTGCAAAATTCTTTTAATTCCAGGCGCTTTCCTTGAGCCCTGTTTACCAGCTCACTGTCAAGATGACTTAACCTAGTAAGGTTTTTAAAGGAAGCTTGAAATCTTGTATGACGGAATGGAATATTTTCTTTTTTTACATATGAACCGATGAAACTGGTGTAACAAAGTTCAGAATGTTAAAAATGCCTAAGCTGCATATTTGTAGACATACTTTAGCATGTAATTAAATATTAGACTTTTTTTTTAATAGGAAAAAAGATATAAACTAAAAGCGGCATGGTGCTCAATGATGACATCTTTAATGAGAGTCCTGGGCAACAGGTGCTTAGATTGAAAATGTCTGGAATGCAATTTTAACCAGCATGCTGAAACATATTGGCAGTAATCATATGAGAACTCTTAGATGGATTATGTACTTTAGAGAAACTCAATGAATGCCAGCTTTCTAAAAGATTCCACTTTAATTTTATATATGCAAGTCTTTAATCCATTCAAACTGTAGGCTATAACATAACAGAATATGCTCATTTTGTACCTCTATGATTCCTCTATCACCAGACACTCACAGCAAGCAATGTTAAACTTTTAATATGCTCCCAGATTAAGCAAATAAACTCCATTGTGTTCAATACTGAGAACAAACACTGCTTTCTTGATTGACAATGGGATCATTATGCCCTAATTACATATTTCAGTATATAAACATGGGTGTTTGTGTGCAGGAAATGCTGCATAATGTTCTGGGCACGAGTACAGAGAAACATTCAAGCGGAAGGAAGGGCAATGAGAGCTAGTGACGATATGTACAGTACAAGAGCTAGAGGGAACTACAGAGGTTCTATATCTGCGACAACCTTTTTGATCACTTGGAGCATACATTAATAAAGCATGCTAGACTGCATCAGTAGAATACTTGTGTATACTACCTTATGCTAACTGTAGTGAGAAATGACACCAGGCTTCTCAGAGTAAGAGTTCAAGCAGTCTTTAAACTTCTCTGCAGGCATATCCTGGAAAACATTCTCACTTTGATTGGCTGTTTGGTCAGCGCAGCAGATCTCTCCTCAGACAAACGCCGGCAGGATGGGCCTCCTGCCTGTGACGTCCACCCAGCGAGCGCACAATGGGTGCAGCAGAGGGAATATTTCACCGCTGATAATGGTGTCTGAGGAGTGAAAAAAAAGGTTTTGCATTCCCGGCCAGCTTCAGAATAAAGAGGGCCCCGGTGCCATTTATTCCCAGAGTCCTCTGCACTGAGAGAGCTGCCAAGCAAGACGTTTTCAGCACAGACCCTCTCTGAGATGGGCCGACCCTCCTCTCTAATACTGTAAAGGCTTCATCATCCAGCCCATTATTCCATTCAAAATCATTTAAGCTGGGGGAACAAGAAGAACTTATGTAGAGAAGTTGTCTTGGGAAATGTTATTGTGTTAGCAAAAGAAAAATCGCCATGGTTTCTCCAAGACAACAAGAAGATTCAAAGGAAGATTAGTTTTTTGCAATCTTACATGTGTCTCCTCTCAACAGTTCGGAAGATCTTTTACACAAGTTTAAATAAATACAAATAACAAGTAGTTTTTCTTCCAAATTCCACTTTTTCATTTGTTTTTAATTTTTCTAAAAACATGTTTTAACTCTTAAATTCAATTGTATTCATTAAAAGCAGGTCAAATGAATCATGAAACTTATATTTAATATTAAATAGCAAATTAATAAACGCTTAGAATGATCATTTCAAGGCCCTACAAAATGTTTTATTTTTTTCTCTACTTTTTAAAGTTATTTTAACCATTTTTTTTTTAATCAAAAGCATTTCTAATTAAAAGATTTTTAGAAAATTATAATAATTTCTTTCTTTCTTGCAAGAAATGTGTTTTTTTCTGCTAAATAAAGTCTGTTAAGTATTTTTCAGCTAAATATCTCTTTACAAATAATAATGTTTTAAAAAGAAATGTATAAGTAAAAAAGAAAAATAGCAGATTCAGATTCAAAAATAGTGTTGATTCAGTAAAGCTGGTTCTGTGACTAGTAATAAATCTTCATCAGCTGCTTTCAGAAGCACACAGAACTTTGTGATATTCTAATACTCCCATAGCCATACTATCTTCATCAAATTTGTTCAACTATCTAGCTGGCAAGACCAAACAGTTAAACAGCCGGACAAGCTCATGCCTAATGTCTTTTCTTCCCTGTGAGGAACCCCCTGCAGGTGCACAACACTGCCACTCCCAGCTGACAGTTAAACTTCTGAATTCACAAAAGCCTTGGACAAACAAAGGTGAGCTGCGCTTAACCTTACTCAGACTAGAAATATTCAAGCGTCATCCACCGTCACCTGTTCCATCGCTTCACCTGTACACGGGTGATGAGATCTCTCTTTAGAAAACATTAGAAATAAATGTATTTTAGTTCCCTTTATTTAAACTGAATGGTTCAGAACAGAATGATTAATTTAGAATTACTGTGGCTATTTGTTCTTGAACTAAAACAATAAACCAGCAGTTCATTGTTTACCAAAATTAATTTGTAGAGAAGTAATGCATATAGAACTACATCTGAAATTGGCTATAAAATAAGATAAAATAAAAATAATAATATCGTCATAATTTCAGCCGGATTTCTCCAACTTTCAGATTTTTATTAAAATTTCAGTTTCTCTATACTTTTAGTATAAAGGTCATATTAGGGTGAAATATATATAGCTTATGATAATATGATAATTGTTGATTTGGTGAAATTTTTGAGCTTGTCAAAAACCCCAAAACAAACAAAAACACATTTTTGGAGAGTTCAAACGCATTCACTGTGTGATGATGACATCAGAATGCTGTTATAATGCCCTATAATTCAAAGTTATAAAAGCAAATATCCCTGCATGTTTTTTTTAAATAATATCATAATACAATATCACACAGGAATATGAGTTTTCAAGTTCAATCAATCTTTTGATTCAATGAAATCACTCATTACTCACTCAGTTTTAATGTCATGTCTACTTATACCAGCCAGCGTGCAAGCAAGAAAACACACTGAGCAAAATATTGTTATAGGGGAAAAAATTCAATATTGAGAAATTATGTTTTGAGATTTGAAATTATGACCCCATTATAGGTCAAATTGAAAAGTTTTGTGAATGTTTTACGTTTTATGTGTGTTTACTGTTTAGAGCAACATTGTTTTATTTTCCAACTCTCCTAAACGGTTCAGTTTTACCGTTTTAGAAACCATTCAGCCGATCTCCGTGTCTGGTGATAGCACTTTTAGCTGTAGCTTAGCATAGATCACTGAATCTGATTAGATGATATTACACTGCACCTGAAAATAGACCCCAGCAGTGTAAGATCATTGCATCTGCTGCAGTCATGGTACAGCAGAAAGGTTCCTTAACTCTTTGGTCATTTTTGAGCGTGATGCTAACAGTCTAATCAGATTCAATGATCTATGCTAAGCTAAAGCTAAAAGTGCTACTGCCAGACCCGGAGATCGGCTGAATGGATTCTAAAACGGTAAAACTCAACTGTTTAACTCAAGGCAAGTTGGAAAATGAGCCTATTTTGAGCCTATTAAGATATTTTATTTTTTATCTTTTAAATGAGGCGTGTTCCTTTAAGTCATTTCCTTCACAGAATTTAACATAGTTTAAGATGTGCTGGAGCAAGAGCACAAAGATGTTTACTATGCTTGCCTAAATGTAATGTGGCTATTTTTCAGCATGAATGGGTGGAATTCAGAGAGGATTAAGAGGAACTTGCATGACTTCCTTTTCCATCGTGTCACGAGATAATACCGAGACACCACCGGAGGATCAACAAGCGCTCACCTGCCACACATTAATGCCTCCTTCAGAATGGGAGGATGAATCTAAATAAACAACATGTGTGTCATACATCCATCAAAACACCAGATCTGGACAAATATATTTGTGTTTTCATTCAATCTCATGACATTTAGCTGTCGTTAGATTATAGAAGTCAAATGATTGTGTCACGTTAACATTTTCGACCCGGTCTCGTCTGGGATTATGTTCATTGCTTCTGACCCAGACTTTTAATGCAGTTAACAAGCAAAGGTATAAAGCAGGATGAATGCAAATTATGAAAATGCTGGCATGTGCAATTGTTAAAAGGTCATTTAGCCATGCAAAATATTTGCTAAACCTATATGGCAATCCTCCAAAACAAGGCATGAACACTTTTTTTTCCCTCCAAGACATTGCTTATGCCTTTGTAGAACGGATAAATTTGGAGTCATAAGTAAAAAATCCAGGAATATAAATTTATAAAAACATACGCACTACAAAGTAAGATGCATTAACCATACACAACACTGAACAATTTAAAACAATATGCAGGCCTTTATGTAGTCAGGTGAACATATTTCCCAGTTTCTGCCGCCATGTATGATTTCAAGTTAATATTTTTCTACATTAAATGCTGAATTAATTAATTTAATTACAGTATTTGACACATTCAAGTAATCACACAGACAGATTCTCCATAGAATCAGAAATGCACAAAAGACTGTCACATTGGCAATTAATTATTTTAAGATGGGTCAATTAAAAAATGCCTTGTACAGTTTGTGCCTTCATAAATCCGACTTGCTGCAGCCCATGGTATTTAGGATCAAATGTGACTGTAACCAAATCCTGAAAGTCATTACTTTCGAAGAAACAAATTAGGTCAAGCAAACAGAAGCCAAGAGCAACAAAAAACAAGACGGACACTATTATTACTTAGTAGAAACCTGACAATAAGGTATTAATATGAAATAACATGAACTAACAATATATGTTCTTCAGCATTTATAAATCTTTGTTACTGTTAGTTCATAAAGCATGTTGTGCATTAACTAACCGATAACTAATGCTTGCTTTTAAAAAAAGGTTTTAGATTTTAAAATGTTGCATTAGGCCTTTTTAGATTTATTAATTTCATATTTTTGAATTGCACATTTTTTAAGAACATATTACCAGCTTGCTGAACATCTCCAGAATAACAGTGTTACAGATGCAAATGAAAACCATGAAAGGGCAAGTAAGAACTAGGCTAAACTTTAACCAGGGAGCTGTTTGTGCCAAATTCTTAACATGGCTTCACTAAGGTAACAGGACAAGGTGAACAAGTGTAAGAAAAGACAGCAGACGGATGCTCTGAACCGTCAGGGAGGAAATGGCCCACTTTGAGTTTTGACATTCTTTATGTAGCCCTTCTTAAAGTCTGTGAAGTGTCCGTCCTTTATAGCAAGAGCACAACAGAATAAAAAGTATCTGGATCTGACTAGAACCAGTATGCTTATTGTCAGCCATGATAAGGATACTGTGAGGAATAATGGTGGGCCCTGATGCGCTTCTCTCATTACCAAGAAACTCACAATCACCAGACCTGAGAACACAGGAAAGAGAGCGGGTAAATGAAGGGAAAGACACAAAAGGTGTCAGGATGAGAAAAGGCCGATGAACCTTGACGCAATCTTTTCTCGAGGCGTTGCAGTGATCTTACACGCCGTACAATTCAATGATGTCACAAAGGGTCTTTCTTCCCTGTCACCGATAGTTGCTCCAGAAAGAACAAAACAGGTCTGATTATAGTCCTTCACATCCTCTCATAAGGATGGAGCTTGGTTTCCTTGTATTCCTAGAATCCCAAATACATTACACACTTTCTACACGCTTGTATCCCAACACCAAAATATTACTGTATCTCATAGCTTTATTATTAGGTTAACCACATCAATCTTGATAACTACTACAGATTTTGTATTTAATCATATATTTAATGTAATAATTAATTTAACATGAACTAAGATTAATAAATGCAGTCGTTCATGTTTACTAACGTACTTAACCAATGTTAACTAATAAACCTTATTGCAAAGTGTTACCGATAATACAAATCAATCTCTTCATATAAACACCCATTCCATTTCAATCACGACTCATTTAACATGTAGTTAGATATTTTTCAGCTGTGCATCGATATTCCCTTTAATTTAAGCAATAAAATCAATGCCTATTTAAAGAAGTTGGCATAAATGCTGCATACAGTTCTTCAGGAGAATCGTGTGGTTGTGCACCGTCACTTCTCATGTAAGCTAATGATAGCTAACAGCATAGGAACTCCTATTGAGCCCTTATCAGTGGTCAAGTGATTAGATGGGATGGGAATGTGCAAGATAAACTTACATACGGTATTATGTCACATTGACTCGACTTGTTAACATTCATGAGCTGACTTTCTCTGATGAGTCATCTTCAGTGCTGATGTTACTGATAGGTAACCTATACGATACCTGTGTTGACTGGGACTCGTCACTGCACTCGCTGGATTACACACAAATATTCTGTTTACAGCTCATAAGGACAAAGTTTCATTTGTATTCTCTCTTATGTAATACGTAAGCCTCACAGATGAACTCACTTTACGAGAAAATACTGCAAGTCACCGAATGGCAACGCCAAATGTTTTAGAAACCCCTGGTAAGTATTTCAAGATCACTAACAGACAAAAATCTGCCAGGTGCACTTTTCTCCTTTTGCAACTCCTTTGGAAAATAAGCAGGAAAACATCAGTAATCCTACCCGGGCAATGGAAATTGCTGAAATTCTCACGTTACATTCTCTGAGAGGACAAGCCAGGTAGAGGTGCTATCAGGTGACACTCAGCTGTCAATCAAACTCAGCACAAGCTAATCAGCAGACTTCGTCTACAATACAGAGACTTCCAGATCCTTCTTTTGAAAGCTTTTGATTTATTACCTAGATCAGCAAAATAAGTTACTTTACTTTACAGCATCTGCCAAGAAACGTCAGGTCATAGTTTCTCTCAAAAATCAAACCAATTTGCATCAGAGCTACTATGGTTAACTAAAATTAAAACCATACATATATATTTCATTTTTTTTTTTTTAGCTAGTAGTCTCATTCTCACTAAAACGGACATGAAAACACATACATTTATGACATATTAAAAGATTTTCACCCTAATTGCCTGTCATTTTTTAAATTTGAGTTTTTAAATTCGCTACTACTGTATGTTTTACCAATTTGTCAATTAGAATTTTATACCAATTTAAAACTCAATAAATTTTAATATGCTTGCTTATTCTTTGATGTTTTAATGTGTACAGGTCAAAATAAGCATTTTTACAGAAATATTGTGTTACACTGAATGATAATTTAACATGATTTCAACCAAATATGGACATTTTGTTCCCCAAACATTGGAGAAGTACACACTTGACTTCCATCTGATGTGCTTTTTAATGACATAAAATCACTTTTGTGAATTTCTTTTGATGCGGACATCTAATAATAATAAATAAAATAGCACTTTTGCAAATATGATGAACTAATAATAAATACATTGTGCAAAATTCGATTTCTGCTTAAATACGTATTAGACACTTATCTGTAAAGGAAAATACTTTTGCATAAAAATTAATGGTGAAGTAGTCTTTATTTTCATTAAGCAAATGAAAGTATCTTCTTTTGTTTCAGGGTGAAAGATAGTTTGGAGACTGTGTGTTTTGTCTCTACTGTTGCCAAGTCTTTATTAGTCAGGTGAAGACATAACCTTAATGTCTGACTGTTCAAACATTCCTTTCTGGATTCCTGTTCAATGACCTTGAGATCGCTGACAGTCATGCAGCAAAGCAAAGGTGAATTCATAAAACTACAGCAACATGACGAGACCAAGACAGCCAGCAGCACACACCAACATTTGCATGCGTTCCTCTTGAATTTGACTTGCAAATAAAAACAGTTTGATCAGCTGAAGAGATCAGGAGTGGCACATGTTGTCTGATTGGTTTGCAGAAACACAGGAGGAACCACTATAACTCATGTGCTGACAACCCTGAGAAATATTATCTCAGCCAGATCAAAACAGACAACATTTTCCCACTTGTTGACATCGCCGAGGTGTTACACATAACTGCAATCTTACAAATATTTTCATTTTGTGCTACAAAAAATAAATAATAAAATAAAATAATAAATAAATATAGTTTTTCATTTTTAAAATACATTTTTATTTTAAAAATGTATTTAAAAAAAAATAAAAATGTTAAATTTTATTTTGAAAATGATTTATTCAAAACATGCTATCAAACTAATAATAAACATATAAACAAAGAATTAAAAAAAGAATATTATCACATTTAACACAAAATGCCAACTATAAATATGACACATTCATACAACATCTATTTTATAGATATTTAACTTAACTTAATCAAAAAGGAGTTTATACACACAAACATTTATTTATTTCTTATTTAGTTATTATCTTATAATACTATACAGTTTTTCTCTAATCTTAAATCCTAAAATCCTGTATAATTTTATGCACCATATATATATGGAATATATAGAAGTTTCTGTTTAGACTGTATAGAAAAAAAATGTAAATGCTAAAAAAAGAAAATGGGTATATAAGAATTTGTAGGTGAAGGAATTAATAAATATATTTATAAAAAAAACACAAAAATCACATCACTGGATATTTGTTGATGTTCTTAGAAAAACGAAAACAAGTGTAAACACAAAAAGTGTGTTTCTTTGTTTGTTTGAGGGAGAAAAATGTGAAAAAGCTCTCATCAGTAAAGACGCACTTGAAACTGCAGCTAATAGAAAGTTCATCATAATGCAGCTCCTTCTTTTCACTGCACGCGTAGGACACTTGAAGCTCAGCACAAAGGCCTTCGAGGTAAAAATAAGATAATAGCTGCTATTAAAATTCTAACATGGAAGGAATGTGACAAATGTGTTCAATCCCTGCACTTCTGCTAATTACAGCAGATGGCAAAGAGCAGCCATTACAGAGAGAGAGCTGTGCCGGAATAAAACAGATTAAACTTCAGCTACAGTTCAGCGCTTGTGAACTTGGCTACCTGGCATTAGTTCAGAGGTGCATGACTATAGAGAGGGAAAAAAAAGAGAAAACCGTAGAAAGTGGAGAGGTGGAGGAGGTTGGCTGCTCTCTTCATGGTAAAAAAAACATCTTGGTGTTTGAAATATGCCTGAAATGCTCTGTAATTACAGGATGAACGCAGAGCCCACCACATATCAGCATTCTGAACAGCTCTGTTATGAGCTAAAATGACATCGGTTTAAAGTAAAACACATCAGTGACATGATGCAACAAACTTCTAGAAATTAAACCTTAAACATTGTTGATAAATCGCAATTAGTGGTCGACCAATATATTGCCATGGCCGATATTTGGCAGTTTTAAAATATCGGCCGATAAATTTTTCTGTTTGGCCGATATGTTAGAAGCAGGACTTTTATTGTGACACCGCCGAAAAAGAAAGCGCCTCTTGTTCGCCGCTGTCATTATGTTCTGTCTAAAACGCATAGGAGTCTATCTAATAATCAGCTCGAACAGGTAAACTAGTAATTAAAATGTGTACAAACAGTATTATAATGAATGCTGTAATGTAGCTAGTAATACAAAAGCAAACAGTAGGATGCTTTCTTGTCAGCATTCAGCAAATATAAACTTCAATAAATCTTTGAGCGTCTAATGAACATTTAAATTCACAAAACTTGGAGACTTAGTCAATTCTAGTTGAATAAAAGTTAACTTGTATAACTTAGTTAACTTGTGACTGCGCTTTATGCATTTGCTCAAAATCATATTTGTGTTATTTTCACTGTGTGCTGCGTGTAATATGAGTCTTACTTTGGCTTTATTTGAAAAATATCATTTCCAAAGCACACAAACTACTACCCAGAAAACTGAGTTACAGTATTTACTTTGTAATTTTAATATGGCTTAAATATATGTTTATTTTACACATTTATATTTTAATTATTTCTAAATATCTTAAAAATTAATTTAAAAAAATAAAGTTATATTGGCCTAATATCGGTTATTGGCCACCCTGCTTTCCAAGATATCGACATCAGGCCTTCAAAAAACTCATCTGCAACCACTAATTTCTATATTATGAAATATTAAACTTATAGATTTACCTCCAAATGCACGCCACGCCAACGTTTACATTCATTAGAAAGTGGTGCAGGGACAAGCAGAGCAGCAGATTATGAGTGCATTCTAATGCCAGACGTCTCGTTGTCCCGCACTGAGCTTTTCTTCATCTTGATCACTCACGCTGAAGCTATCGCTCACATTCTCCAGGAATTCCTCTGAGGTTGAGCCGTCTGCATCACGCTGCTTCCTCTTCACGAGTTACACTAGTTGATGTAGACAGCTCTCTCCTTTAACGAATTACAAGAGGGTCGCACGATCATGAGTGCTAGAAGAATGAAGGAATGCTGGAGCATTCATTTTATCTGTGTTTGTATATTTGCACAGAATAAGTGGAAAGTCATTCACTGAAAATTATTTCAAGGGAGCTTTCGTGTGAAAGGATTTGGTTCCACAGGATAGTTTCTCAATTTTTAATAAGAATGTATTATAATTAGTGCTGTTAAATGATTAATAACGATTAATCGCATCCAAAATAAAAGTTTTGTTCACATAATACATTTACGTATGCTTTGTATATGTATTAAGCATCTTAT
Source organism: Enteromius thamalakanensis (assembly GCA_032357475.1). Classification (NCBI taxonomy): domain Eukaryota; kingdom Metazoa; phylum Chordata; class Actinopteri; order Cypriniformes; family Cyprinidae; genus Enteromius; species Enteromius thamalakanensis. The sequence continues at coordinate 14,616,660 of JAUCMT010000051.1, forward strand.
TATATATCTTGTGAATAGAATAAAGAGAGAGTATTCTTAAACAGAGAGCAGGAGATTGCTAAATTAATGGAAAACACACTGACTGACAGATGCAGATGAAAACACAGGGCTATACATATATAAGTGACTATATTAAAACACAGATGAGCATCATTGATTACTACAGAAACTAATAGGCACATAATCAGATACTAAGCAAACCAAAAGAGGAGAGGAGAAACCGGGACGACCGGAATCAGTATCAAAATAAAAACAGAACATAATCCAAACAGCAACAACATGAGGGTGAGTAGTGATGACAAAACGTACTGTCCCTTTAAGGTGTGTTTGATGTTTGCTGAAATTGAGACATTTTAATATGAAAACAGTGTTTCGTATAAGTTCTCCATGCAGATTTGGCTCCAACTAAAAGTGCCGTTGTTATAAAATACACAGAATTACAGTGAAGCCAAACACCCTTATAATCATACAGCATTAGGAACACCTACCAAAAACTCTCCAGCATCTAACCCTTTTCTCTGAATATGTACAAACTCAGTTTAATTAGTTTCGAGTGCCTGGTTCCCTGAGGCAATCTGAAAAACCTGCCAGACACGTGTGCTCGAGCTGAGATGGCTTTAGTCCTGTTTTCCTACAGCCAATGTGGCTAATTCTGCACAACATGAACCAATTCATCCACTGATAAGAAGAGATTCCAAGAAACATCCAGAGGTTTTTCCCAAAACAATAATTTGACATCACTGTGTATTCTAAACCCGTATGACTTTCTATTTCATGAAATAGAAAACTACATTATTTACAGTACTCATCATTTTCCCTTTTAATGTCAATCTCATCATTTTTGTTAGATATTCATGTACAGTCTTTAGTTCGCCATTCATTTCCATGAAGCCTTTTAGATTCCTCCATCTGTGCTCCACTCACACAAATCTAAACGAGGAACGAAGGCTCATTTTCAAAAAAACTATTCCTTTAACTGGAGTTGACAAGATACGACAGCAGAGTAAATGAGCACATCTGGTTATACTACTAACTGTTTCACGATATTTATTACAACAGAAGCTCAGGTGACTTCGCCCCGGATCTGTTTACCATCATGCCTGGCTAACATCTGCCACTAACGTGGCATTTTTAATGCGTGTAACTGACCCGTACGGCAGCATTTTTAAAAACATGACGACTCAATCGCAAAGGTTTAATAAAACATATACAACCTAATCATTGCAGTTAATAAAGTCTGTTTGATTATGGGTCATCTGCATGATTTTTATTGTCATAGTCACCACTAATAATGTATAATGCACTAGTAATGCAGAAACTTCTGAATTCCTGCTTTGCAATGGTTTATATTGTTAAAAAGAGCTATAGATTTACATTAAATGTACTTTTTTAAACGATTATTTACCCAGAACATCAGTGCCCAAAGCTGTAGTTCAAGATGCATTTAAGAGATAAACAAGTTTTGTGACAGTGACAGTGACCCTGGATAAACCAGTTTGCATTGAGGATGTAATAACACCCATTTAAATAACACCCAAACAATAAACGGATTGTCTCCATGCTGAATGTTACATAGCGTGTAAATGATTATTGTACTCATGCCTTTGTCAACAGACATTCCTTAAGTGATATTTTACAGCATGCGAGCATAAATGCACCTGTAACAGATACAGGTGTTTTTACGGCTTTGCTGTAGCTGCTAAAGAGCTTTTTCTGTGTCTGGAAGGTGTGTCCACCACCGAAACGTGGTGCTGGTTTTTCAGTTGCATTTGTGTTTATATGTGTGTCTAGCGTTCAATACAACTCCTAAACCCAGCAAAGCCTGCCACAGAGAACACGACTGATAGAGTTTCAGCGACTGGACAAAACCCCAGGGTCTGGTTTCCTGGGAACAATGCGCAGCAAAGCTGTCACTTTTTCACCCCTCTAAATTCATCTTGCATATTAGCAGGCTTACTGAATAATTCAACTAAAGTGGACTGTGACCCATGTGATAGAAAACAAAACAGAGAGTGATGTAACATATCTGACCTTGTGCCAACACATATTGCAATCTTTCTTTCTACTCAAAATAAAGAAAAAAGGTACTTAAATGGTTGAAATGAGTGTTTATTCCCTTTTTTCTCAATAGAGTATGAGAAAGTGGATGGTAAGAATATGTTCTGCATGATTACCTCCTCTTTTCTTTCCCTGGTGGGACAAAGTCTATACAAAAAACAGCCTTACACTTAGCTAGTGTTAAAAGTGCATACATTTGAGTGAACATCTATACTAACTATACAGCTATAAGTAAAACCATTCCGCATAACTGCTATCCATACAGAGACATCATTTATTATCCACCTGTTGCTGTGAGCCGCAGACCGAAACTATCCCATTTACAAAACGATACCAGGAATTTTACCTGCTTACCTGCACGCTTCTGTCAGGATGAGACTCATACGGGCAGCTGTCGGGATAGTGCCATAAACTGAGTGTTATAAAGCATAATAACTCCGTGTGTCTTTAAGCAAAGTGAAGTTACTGCCACCGCTTCGAGAGCTAGTCAACGGGAGGGGGCGCGGCCACGAGGGGCGGAGTCATAAAGGGGCGGGGCGATTGCAGGAAAAGTTATAGAGCTGTCCATCAACGGTCTTCATTTTTGTTTACGCAAGCGTTAATGCTGCAAAACTGCACACGTGTAATATGAATAGCAAGCCTAGAGTTAAAATAGTTGTTCAAAAAAGCGTTATTTACTCACCCTCGAGTTCTTGAACACAAAAGAAGACGTTTTAATGAATGTTGGGAACTAGTTGACTACTAGTTGGCTACTAGTAACTGTTACCAACATTCAATAAATAGCCTATTTTTTTGTTCAACAGAAGAAAGAAACTAATGCAGGTTCGATTGTTGACTTGAACTATCCCTTTAAATGTTGAATGGCAACTGGAAAGGGAAAGAAAGTGTCTGAGCCACATTTATAAATGACAAACAGTGACAATGAAAATTTCAATAAAGAAATTGTCAGTATTTTGTGTTTGCATCTTCAAACGCCACAAATGCAGAAAAAAAACCTAATGCAAGCCTTGCTTATTAGAAGGTGCTAATGTAGTTCAATGGGCTCAATGTGAACTGCAACTTTTTTCATTTTTTTGATTTAAGTACTTTCACGCATGACCCAGCTATGCAAGATCCAAATACCATGCGGATTGTGATCATAATTATACAATTACAGCTCAAGTTCTCCTAGAAGTCCAGATGAATGTATATTTTATAACTTTATTTGTGATAATGCATTTATGTTTTCACTAAACAAGAGTTAAGGCAGAGTTCAACAAAAAATTTGAGTTACTTTTCGAATAAGTACTTTGTTTTTCCATTTGTTCACTGACATGCCCTTATGTTAAAAACAGCACTCATGAACAATCCGGAAGACTAACTATAACTTTCTCTTGATAAATTCTTAATTTGATGCTTTTTAATAGTTAGTGAGGTAGTTGTTAAGTTTAGGTAATGGCTAGGATTAGGATGTAGAATAAGCCATTAATATATAAATGGCTAATATTCCAGTAATATGCAACTAATAGGTGTAACTGTAAAATAAAGCGGTATCAAAGATAGTTTACAGTTGCCAAAAATATATATTTTGGGCCTTTCGCTAATAAAAAGAGCAAGATCAGTTTGGGTGAAAAAAAGTAACACAAAAGCAACATAATGCAGTACTTCACACAAAAAGCAACTGATGCAATTAGTTACTTTTTAAAAGCAACTTAAGCTTTCCCCAACACTGGTAAACCTTTGATTTGTAACAGCATGGAATATTTCTAGCCTACTTCTAATTAATTACATCCGATTAAAATAATGAAACGCTGGCCTCATGCATCAAATTCGTAGCGTGTTCTATTAAAGTTCATAACTACACATCAATGCTCATAAACACTTCTACAGTTTAAAAGTAATTCATATCAGAGTCAAAAGTTTTTAATCATATATATTTTATTCTCAATACAGCAAAATACAAAGATGATTTGCAACAGACTCAGAAAATCCATTAGTAATACTCACTTCACCAAAAAAAATAAAATAATAAAAGTGTTTAAATTACAAGTTTGGATAATCGAGGCTCATAAGAGTACCTTTAAATCATATTGCATCCATATATGAATATATATATATGTAGATTTCTTCTCGTCAATCTCTTGTCAATACTTTTAAAAACTAAACTGATTTGATACTGCTTGGCAATGATTGTTTAGAGATCACTAGAAAATGAGTACTACATACAGACAGAGAACCACTCAAAGTGAAGCTCCTATGTCACGAATGGCAGAGCTTTCTTATAGTCGACTGCATTTAGCCCATTTCAACCTGACCAACATCACCATTTGAACGACAGAAAGCCATGTTCATATAGCACAGGAAATCTGAACATGACATCACTAACATACAGTGTTCTGTTGAAAAACAAAAAAAATAATATCAGTAACGAAAATGTGCATTTAATATATTCACATTCTATTTACAATTAATACAAATCGTTAAATCGTAAAAATTTACCCTAAAAGAGAATTTTATGTACATCTGTACAGCTTAGTATTTAAATAGAAACATGCAAGTTTTATTTTTCAACTGGACGAAGGAGGAAATAAAAACCCCATCTCACTCTGGGTAAAGTTATGATCACAAAGAAAATTAAAGATGGATTTAAATCAATCAGCCAGACTAAAACTCTAAAAGCACTAACGTGAAGGATAAAAAAAAAAAAAACAGGAAAAATTGACAAATTCATGTCTGGAGAAGCAAAAAGGCCATGGGAAAAATCCAAATTCATATGCAGATACTTTATCATCATGTATCTGCTACAGAAATCACATTAGTGCATGAATTCATTTACATAAAAGCACGATGAACAGACCTCAGCCCTGTAACACAACGAATGTATTGACTTTCCAAATCGATGGATTGATCAAGGTATCAGTGATATCCCATAACCTCTAGAAGTTCGATGTTTTTTTGTTTTTTTAAATTGGCAGGAGTCCTTGTTAGCTGCTGCACAAACCAGCATGAAAGACATCTGCATAGACAGAAAAAACAGTTTGGGAGCCAATTAGAGGAAAGATGCTAGTGCAAGAGATGCTAAAGTTTTCCAGCATTTCAGATCCGGTGGACTGACTTCTCACTCGACCGTCCTCTTCGATCGGATTTACTGCGTGTGTGGATTACGGGTCGGTCTTGCGCTAAAATCACTTTATGTAATATGTACATATATAAACTGCTATTCTCAAGAGAACACATAAATAGATCCGTACATGACTGCTTTCTTTTAAAAGAACTGCAACACACAGGTGACTATGACACTATAAAGGCAACCTCAAGACTCACATTAAATAGTTAAATATGATATTTTCATATACAATAGAAATACGTCTCTCATCTCGTATTGCAACCCTGTATCCATGCCCAAGAGTGAAAACGCAACTTGGAATGAAGCGATTCGCTGTTATCTAAATAAAATCTATATTAGGCTAATAAAATAAAAAGAGCGAGAACCAATGCGAGCGCTACATTTCGTATAAAAAAAATCTTGGCCTGGGAGTTTGCGGTAGTGACGTATACAAATATGACTCCGATGTGGCGTCCGTGGATGAGCCAGGCCAAAAAAAACTAAACTCATTAGTAATAATGCCTTGATATGGTGCCGAACAGTCTTTTGGTCTGGTATACAAGAAAGAGGCCCGCGCATTTGATCAGTCAGCACTGCATTCATTATCTGCTGAGTGCATGATGTTCTTCCTGCTTCTCGTTTTACAAGCCTTCGGCAAGCCACACCCTGCGTGTACAAGTCCCACCTTTCTACATGTGTATTTCCAGATATCATGCTTCTCAGTTTCCTCTATATCAAATACAAGGCACAGTAAAATGATAAAAGGAGAAAACCTCAATTTTAAAGCACCTTTGGTTAAAGGGAGGTACTTTGGTTGAAATAAAAAGCTATAAACATCCAATTATTATATTTGTTTGCTTACAGCTACCAGAAAATAAACCAGAAAAGAGAGTCAAAGAAAGCAGGCTGTTTTTTTCGCTTCCTTTCTAGCCGATGATATGAGCAGGATGATGAGCAGGAGTGCTGATTGGCCGCCTCCCCTCTCATGAATATTCATAGGGTCTGTGGTGGAGGGGCGGGGCTCTGAGTGTTTCAGTTTTGGCAAGCTGGTGTAGAAATGAACACAGTGTCACAGAGATGTCTGAGGCAGGTCGAGTGTGTGTGAGTGTTTTGCGTAGGCTTAGAGGGGCTACAGAAAGATCTACTGGATGAGCTTGGCGTCCAGTCGTAGCCAGTGCAGGCCCTGCCGTGTGAAGCGCACCAGGTCAGTCATGCTGCTGGTGTTGAAGACGAGCGGGCTCATAGTCTTGTCCAGCTCGATGAAGAACTCTGCAGGAAACACCAAGAAGAGTTGTCAAATCTGAACATCTTTAGCTGGAATTCACACGAACAACACAACAAACATCCTGAGCCACAGTTAAGTTAGATTGAGTTAGGCCCGGTATCACAAACAGGGTTTAGATTAAGCCAGGACTAGGCATTAGTTAAATTAAAATATTTAAGCAACTTTTACAAAAATGCCTTATAAGAAAATATTACAGGTGTGCATCTTAACACAGAACAATGACACT
>JAUCMT010000051.1:14623413-14650509 GCA_032357475.1 Enteromius thamalakanensis
GGGGCCGGGTGAAAAACCCCTCTCCAGTATTTTGAATTTGGACTGCAATACCTAGTTCAACCACAAGATGTCAATTTTACATACGGTTCCTTTAAGTGAAAATTCTTTAATATCGAATTATGATGTAGGCGACTAACCTTTAGGATGCAAACTACAGCGCCATTGTTATATGTTACACGTACTTACCATAGCAATAACAGTAAACCATGCACAACTAAACATAAACTTAACGATTCTAACCTTAACCTTACCGTAAGTATGCATGCTAATAAATGTTTCTTAGTTAGTGCTTAATTGTTTAATTCAGAACATAAAGTCTAACTGTGAACTCTTTCTTTGAACTCCTGTATTAAAAGAGCAAAAGAACTTACAGCCTGCCAGCAACAGCAACAATCAGTTACGAAAGCAAAAGCAAGCTATTATTATTAATACTTAATTGAGACACAGCGATAGAGGATTTTTCTTTTTCACACCTCTCTCAACCAAAGCTTGTTTCAGGTGCAGATGGTTTGACTGACATGTTACCTGGCAAACCTTGTAGAAATTCATGACGAAATGATCCAGAGAGAGAACTTCTAAAACTGTCCATCATTTTAACCCTACAAAATCTTTCAATTCAAAGTTCCCTTTGAAGTGTTTTTTTTCCTTTCTTTTTTTTGGTTTAGATCAGCCATGATTATTCTTCCTTTGTAGCTCCCTATGCAGGCCTTGTATATGCCATTTAAATGCACTATTAGTCTCATCTGTGCTGTGGCTGTTTTTGATTTAATTGACTTGGTGTATAATCTTTTTTCTCCCTTTCTAGTCTATTTTTGTCCTTGTTTGCAGTAAACCCAGGGGTATTTGACTGAGTATGTCATTAGTGTATATTATCAGCACAGGATTATGTTCCTACATGACTTAATCTTATCAGAGACCATAAATGTGCCTCCACTGACATTTATTTTGACAGAAATATGTGACTTGCCCTTTAACAATGAGTGATGTTTAGGCTGATAGCCGTGCCAAGGACATAGTGCTATATGCTTAAAAACTAGGCTCTGTCAACAGAGGACGTTTTATCCAACCTTCGGTGCATAATATTACCTTCACACATGCATATTAAAATGACTTTTTTGGCCTTAAATGAAGTGGTGGATCAGACTCCTGTGGAGGCCCACTGTTTGGCAGAAAGTGCACAAATAAATGTGTAAGTTTTTTAATGAATAATTCATAGAATAGTTCTTAAGCATTCTAATTTCAAAGTTAGGCAGTTCTATATTACTATTTATTATATCAGCAATGATATCACATAGTATGACTGTACTAATTAGATAATACTTTATTCATGTAGATATTAAATGTTAAGAACAGCAAAGTTTAAAGGATAAAAAATAAAAGCATATATCCAATAAAAATAAGCTCATTACATTAATAATTAGATTCAGACTCTTACGGTATGCTTTTTTGACTTAAACTGAAATTTGATCTCAGTTTTACATTAGCATTTGCCTCCTTTTTTTATTAAATATTAATTTGCATATCTTTCCACTAAATTCCGTTAAAATGTAGCATATGCACATTTTGACTTATTTACTAATTAAATCCGTATAAAATGACAATGGAGTCAAAACAAAAGTGGAATTAAATTTATTTTATCTTTCCAAGCAGTGGAAACAAAATTAATCTTTCACTATACCAAATTTGCAAATGTAACATTATCAGCTAGCAGTGGCCCATTCATCATAGTTTCTTTCACTTGTTTGGCAAGTTTTGTTTATGCACTTTATTCCTGGTAAATAGACCTTATGGTAAATAAACTTTTATCCAGCATTCCTAAAGCCAGTCTTAATTTATGCATCTTCTCTTCTGGATCATGTCACAGAGAACGTGTTTGTTTTGGCAGGTGAATCAGGGCTAGTTTTGGGTTTTATTATGTTCACTGGAGTTAGGCTGCTGAGCGAGGCAGGCGGCATTAATTCAGTTCTCAAAATGCTATGCACATTTACAAAAAAATGCTTGCAAGGGTTGCAGTGGTCTGAAGTATTGTATTTGAATACCAAATGAAAAAATGTATTCTCTCTCTCTTTCTGTCTTTCTCTTGCTCTTTTGTTTATCATCATTATATGAGCACTGTGAGATAATTAAATAGGGCAGTAATTACAGTACCAAATGCCCTTTTTTTTCATAAAAAAAATTAAATAAGAATAAATTTGACTCAAATAGGTGTTCAGGCTTGCACAAGACGTGTGCATGTTTTAAAAAGCTCATCGTTCATTCTATTTGTGTATCCATCCCTTACTGATTATCCTACAATGCAAACCATTTGTATATGTCTTGCAGCAGTGCTGGGTAGATTACTTGTAAAAGGTAATGAGTCACTCATTACAACTGACACAGATACAAATCTTAGATTATACTTTTTAGGTGATCTAGTATTCTATTTTTAATCTCTAATTGATCATATATTTGATGTCATGCACAAAAAGGTATTTGTTATAATTGGAAAGAGATGTCCCTTTAGAGATAGTTCACCCAAAAATGAAAATTTGCTCAAAAAGGATCTCAAGCCATCCAAGATATAGATGAGTTTGTTTGTCCAGTGGAACAGCTTCTGAGGCATTTAGTGGATCCTTACCAATGGATCCTCTGCAGTGAATGGGTGCCATCAGAATGAGAGTCCAAAACAGCTGATAAAAACATCACAATAATCCAGTCGATCAATTGATATCTTGTGAAGAAAAAAGGTATGCGTTTGAACAACTTGAAACGAAAGCTTCTGGCCAAAATTAGAATAATTCATAATTCTTAGTGCATAATTCACAATAACATGTCCTCTCACAATCCACTAAAAGGTTTGTTTAGAACAATTTTGCATTTGTTTTTGCTTGGAGGACTCATAATTTAGCTAGATTCAATCATTTAAAAAAACACCTTGATAGATTTGTTCATCACAAACATGCAGCTTTAGCTTCACAAAATATCAATTGATGTACTGGAGACTTGTGGATTACCTGTAGATTATTGTAATGTTTTTAACAGCTGTTTGGACTCATTAAGACGGCACCCATTCACTGCAGATGATTAATTTGCAAGAAAGTGATGTAATGCTACAGTATAGTTCTTTAAAGAACAAACTCATCTACATCTTAAGGGCTGAGTGTGCATACATTTTTAGCAAACATTTAAATTTTGGGGTAAGCTATTCCTTTAAACGGCATCAAGACAGATAAAGTTTATTTCAAATTTTGATGAAAGTGTATTAATGATCACTCATTGCATGTTAAATAAACTGCAATTTACATGTAGTTTGTAACTACTTAACAGTGTCTCCAAAGTAGAACTGAAAAATCTAGGACAATCGTGCTTGTGTCTTTAATCAGTCTTACTATTTTTATAATAAAAGCTCTGTTATGCTTTGTAGCACACTTACTTAGTCATTGCTATTTGCATTTGGTGTCTCTCTCTCTCTCTTTATGACCTTGTTTTTAGTCTGATATAACATACAGAGGTGCTGAACTCAAAAGTGTTAATGCATGAAGCCCAGTCATAAATCAGACCTATGAACCGATAACATAAACATTATGCACAAACTCTGGTATTCACTTATCAACATGTTTTATTGTAACTGTCAAAGAGCTCCTCTAACAGGTATAATTTGCTTCTGAGTTTTTAGGGGAGGATTTACTGTTGATATTTTTAGCATAATATTTTATTAGGTGCACATATAATAACCTCATATTTCACATAACAACCCATTGCTTAATATTTTAGTGCTGCTGTACACTACTTTATTGTAAATGCAAATATATTATATTGTAGCAGTGCGTTTTAATTCATACGTTATACATAAAATCACTTTATTTATTTCTCCTGTGTGTTCTACTTTCTGCAAAAATATTCTTTGTTTTTCTGCCTAGATTGGCATATGAAACCCAGGCACAGTCCAGATGCTTCACAACGTTTTAATGAATACCAACTCAATGACAGTGTGTTCCTGGTCCAACCAACCAATCGATATGTTTAGATCAGTGTAAGCTGTGAGTCCAGCATCAAGTTGAGTCTTAATAGAAGGACAAGCTGGAGTCTACAGCTACTCTGAAATGTCTCTCAGTTCCCCTAAATGATTTCATGTTGGTAAGAGAGATTGGATCCAGATGTGGTACGGAATGAAAGCGTCAAAGCCTTAAATTTGATGCAGGTGGCTACTGCTACAGTAACTAATAGAGGTAAAATCAAAAGAGGTTTTATGTGTGAATCAGGATTTGACATCATTTGAATTTTTTTTAGAGTGTAAAATTTACACTGAAACAAACAAAAATGTTCGGTAACACTTTAGAATAGGGGTCCAAAATACTGCATTAGTTAAGCATTAATTAATGGTTAATTTGTTCTAAATGAAGCATTAGTTGAGCAAAAACACACTACTAATTAATGATTAAAATGTTAAGTTAATCATTAATTACTAGTGTGTTTTGCTCAACTATTGTAATGATTGTAAACAAATAACCATTAATTAATGCTTAACTAATGCATTATTTTGGACCCCTATTCTGAAGTGTTACCCAGACATCAGCTTTACCTACATTACTTCATTATTAAACTCAAATAAAGCTGGATGGTATTAAGCACTGATAACTCATTTAAAGGGACAGTTCACTTGTTTCAAACCTGTATGAGTTTCCTTCTCCAGTTCAACATAAAAAGATATTAAGAAGAACGTTGGTAAATAGACAGCTGATGGTATAGTATTTGTGTCTATATTATCGAAGTTAAAGTGCCAACATTCTTTAAAACATCATCTTTTATGTTCAACAGAACAAAGAAACTCAAGTTTGGAACAGGTGTAGTCATTTCATTTTTGGGTGAACCGTCCCTTATATATAAAATGAACGCAACAGAGCTTGTAAAAGCAGACTAAGACAGGGCTGCTCGTTGTGTCATTAATAGCTGCTCAGATAAACCTGGATTCAAATCCACTTCTAGATAAGTTACTCGCCTGCATGCCACCCAAGATATCTTTCAGTGGCAAAGAAATTAAGGTTTTTGGAGGAAAACATTTCAGATTTGTTCTCAATAAAGTGGACTTCAATGATGGCCAATGATTTAAAAGACCAAAATGCAGCTTAAAAAAAAAAAAAAAAAGGTCTTATATAGCCAAACGATCAGCCAGTTACTCAAATAAAAAAGCTATATTTGCCCACTTTAACCACAAATGTCTTTATTAACTGATGTTGGACAGGTCACGTGTGATGTAGGTGAGAGTACAGACTTAGCGTTTATAAAGCGAGCATGCAAAAAAAGTCAAATACCGTTTACAAAAACAGTAAAACAGCGATGTCGGATGATTGGAGGTTGAAGTTAGAAGTAGGAAAATGAACAGCGTGTGACATTTCCAACAGGATTGCGACGTGTGTGCTTAAAAAGTGGATAAATATATACATTTCTTAAAGAAATCATGACACACTGTAAAACAGCACTTTTTGCACCTCAAATACTAAAATAAAATGCTATTTTCATGAAATGACATAAAAACCAATGTCAAACACAGTTGTCTGAACAAGACTTTTAAGACAGTATTGTCTACTTGCCAGACTAACTTTTCCATTAATGTTTGTCATTTGTAAACAAACATCTTCCAGGAAACAGAAAATAATAAAACTATATCAATATTCACGATAATAAGGTGTGTTATCTGATCAAAAAAATAAAAAAAGAGACATGTGACTTTACTCATTGGCTTGGGTTAAATGCACACCTCAAAAACGTTTTAGTTAAGTCAGCTTTTAATTCTCTACACTGCAGTTCTGCTAGATGAAACCGTTCTTCCCTGGCTGAGATCGTGAAGAGCTCTTCGAAGCTGTGTTTTGGCCATCGTTAAAGTCGAAAAATCATGGAAGATCTTGGATGACATGGGGGCGAGTAAATTATCAGGTAACAAACTTCTCATTTCTGTCTTCATAGTCTGAAACTCTTTATTTAGAGAGCGGCTGATGGGCTACGTACCACAGCACCGCTAGCCTTTTGTCTGCAGAGGTAGCATCCGGCGCCATGTAGCTCTTCAGCTTCATAGTGTACCTGCACAACACACACACACACGTTTGTCAGCACACTCGCCGAGCACAGTGAAGAGATTCGCCGGAGGATGTATTTTGGCTTACTTGATGAGTTCCACGGTTTCTGCGTACATGGGGAAGGGAGATTTGGCCTCCTGGGCACTCTTCTCCAGGGCGTTTCCACACTCAATGAAAGACACCACAGCATCCAGGTAATACACAGCCTTCTCAAACCGGTCCATCTGAGGGCAGGACAAAACACGTGAGGCGTGAGCCAAAACATACTCTACACAGACGCCCCATTTCACACGCGTGTGCATGCACAGATCAATCAAAAGCACAGCTGTCATTATTATGGACAACACGCGTTTGACATACAGGTCGAAGATGAGCTGTCCAATTTTAGTGTCTGCAACACTGGTAGTGTTACTTAACATCATTTTAAATGATTAATAACAAGAATATTGGTTAATATGTAATGGTTCCCTGTTTGAGAGAAAAAATGTTCTAGACAAACATACATATGGCATTAAGCATTTGTTTTGATGCTTGAAAACAGGAGTGAGGACAGCACCTGTTGTGTCGCTCTCAATGGAGCACTAATACAAAAGGTCAGGGGTCACAGAAATATCAACCAGATTATCTGACACGCACGTAAAGAACCGGAGGCCAGTAAACAAACCCTCACCAGAGCATCTGCGTTGTGTTTCAGTTTCTTGGCTTCTTGAAGGTAATGGTCAGCCGAATGAACCCTGCAATTCAGATGAAGAAAGAACATGATCTTACTTCACCAAAGATTAAGACATGAGAACGCACAATAAAAAAAATAATAATTAAACAAATAACAATACATGATGCTTAAACCAGTTTTTAGAGGTTTTACCAAATACTAGAAATTAAACAAAAGACCCACAGGATTCTGAAGTGTTCGTTATTTGTGGAATTGGTTAAGCTATATATTTTACGCTGTTATTTTTCACCATGTCAGATCGGATCAAAAAGATCCAGATTGAAAATCTCCATACCTGTCCTCAAAGAGGAGTTTGGATCTAGATTTAGAGCCATCAGAGAGGGGCGGCACAGCAATGGGATTCTCCGCTTTAGAGCTTTTCTCCTGGGAATATATATAAAAAAGCAATGTCTTGACAAACGCAAAGGATTCTTACTTTTGCTGAGAAACTAAAGGTTTAAAAATGATTTGCCAACGGACTCAAAATAGCATATTATATATGCAGTGTTTTAAAGGTATTGCATAAAGAGCCATTACAAAAACCTCCAGAGACTAGATGCATTACTGTACATGCACAATACAGGATGCATTATGTAAAAGTTAAAGAGACTACGCATCCAGCAACTGGTCTTTGAGAGTGCCTGAGGTCTTCTACGGTGTTTGAACGTGTATATATTTGTAAAAAGTGGAGGACGAGATGTGCAAACACACCTTGGCGTCCCTGCGCAGCGGCTTGTCGTCTCCTTTGCGGTGTTTGGAGTTGGAGCTGCTCTTACTGCTGTCTTTGCTGCTGGAGCTGCTCGGCACAGAGGCGGAGGACTGGCTGAGCGTCCGCTTGCGGCCCTGGTGCTCTGATTTGGGCGTCCTCTGCAGCGTAATCGAAGGAGAGGGCGCAGACTCCTTCTCTTTGTCCTGAGCACGCTTAGAGCTGCAGAAAACATGTTGGGTTTAGCATCAAAAAACAATTGCTCTAAAGACTTCGCTGATATCAGAGCTTAATTGTCTGCTAACGATCTTTAGAATTTTTACTTTAGCATTATTTTTCTATATGCATTACATTATTATTTATTTTTGTGCATTAAACACAAAATAGCACAATGCGATGCATTTGAACAATATTGCAGAATGAAAAGGCATACATATTATGCCAATTTTTAAGTTATTTATGGTCGACTACAATCTGTAAATAAATGTGATGCGATATATAAACGTAAATGAGGAGCGATGCAACAAACTAATGCAAGACGGCAGCCAAGAGGCTTTTTTGCACATTTTTTCCCATTTAAAGATCTTTCAGCTGCTTAAACAAAAGTATATCAAAGGTTGTGATTTAAAATAATAATATGCACTGAAATTATATATATAAAAAAAAGTTCACCAACATTAATATTTGCTTAGTGTGAAGGATTAAAGCAGAATGAACTCACTCTTTACTGCTTGATTTGTGTGAAGACTTTTCATCCAGTTTTGACTTCTTGTTGTCTGGTTTGACACCATCATCATCATTCTGTGGAAGAAATACAACAATTATTAAAATAGTGCTCTATTTTTGGGTCAGTAAGTTTTTTTTTTATTTGTACATTTATTTAGCAATGCATATAAAGACATTTATGATACATTTTAAGTACATACTGTATTTTTTCTATTCACTAGGATCTTTACTATACAAACAAATGGATCACTTTTTCTATAATAATATAAAGCAGCACAATTGTTTTCAACATATTATAACCAGAAATGTTTTTTGAGCAGCAAATGATTTCTGAAGGATCATGGGACACCGATGACAGGTCTCAGCTTTGATCGCAGAAATAAATGACTTTTTACAGAGAACTGTTATTTTAATTGCAATAAAAGCTTGGCTTATTAAGCGTAAGAGAAAAAAAATTTAGTGACCCCAAAATGTTTAGAATAAAGCATATCTGGTGCTCAGACGGCAGGCTTGGGCTTCTCTCAGAAGAGACAGGAAATAATACAGCGTTTCTGGCAGAAAGTGAAAAGTGATGATGCAGCAGTGAATGAATCAAATAAACCACTTAGATATGCATCCCTGGAGTATAAACACAGTCATTAGCAGCACGGGTATACACTGTGGGGGTCAAAATTATACAATTTCCTTTAAATGCCAAAAATCATTAAATATCAAAAAAATGTCAACATTTGATCAGTAATGAGCATTCCCAAGAACTTAACTTGGACAACATTAAAAGGAGTCAATATTTAGATTTTTTTTGCACCTTCAGACAAACTGATGATGTATAAATCCATAATTAAAAAAAATGGCTGCTTTTTACACACTCCAGGGTGACCCCAAAAAATAAAATCCCCACACAACAGCTGCCACCAACCTTGTGTTTTCTCTTCCCCTTGCTGCCTCCCTTTTCTCCCGGCTGTTTCTGGAAGTCCTTTCCTTCAGCCGGGGAGCCCCTCTCCACCTTCACCTCGACCTCCTTGTAGACCCGTCCAGGCACTCTGGTCAGCAGACTGAGGTCGATCTGCACCAGCAGTCTGGGCGGCAGACTCCCGCCATCGTTACTCAGCGGGGAGAGCATGGGCGAGAACAGGACAGAGGGGTTCTCCGCATACTGCTCTCTCGGCGTCTGCGAAGAAGAGGGTACGCTCTCGTTGCCCTCCGAGTCCGACGTTGACGGATCGGATTCTACGAACTCACGCGAAGGGGGCGGTTTCTTGCGTTTCTCTTGCGCTGGGCGAGGGGAGGAGGTTTTGGGCTCCTTCTTGATGTTGGGCTTGCGGGGGCCCTTGTTGGCCGCGCGGACTCTGTGCAACGGGATGTCGGGCGAGGGTTCGGTCTCCACCTTGAGCCCACCCTTCGGCTCCTCCACCACAGGAGGCTTGTCTGGCTTTTTAGGCTGCTTCTTGCCCACCTCCTGTCGCCGCCCCTTCTGACTTCCACCCTCGCTCTGAGCGGGAGACTTCTGACTTCTCCTGTCTTGGCTCTTCTGGTTGGGCCGGAGGTCTCGCCCGGCTGAGGGCGCGGTGTCTTTTGAACCCGAGCCGCCGTAGATCCTGCTGGAGTTCTCTCCTCGCCCCTCTTTCTTGTACTTCGGTGGCGTTGTGCTGCTGTTCTCCACCGGAGAAGCTGGGGACGACTTGTTGACTTTCTTGAACCAGTTGTCCAGCTGCCATTTGTTAGCCGTGGGCTGCTCCCGCTGTGATGTCAAACAGGCAAACATGCATTGAGCGTGATGTCAAGCGGAGTTTAGCATAAAAGCTAATCTGATAAATCGGCATGGACTAACAATGTTGAGGGAAGCATAAAATGTAAACGTATACACTTAAACCTGTCCCCTTTATTCAAGCTACAAAAGTTATTCAGCAAGGAGTGAAGTGACTGATTCTGGTTTCTTTTGTTCTTTGACTGCAGCAGGTTTCACTTTAAAAGCAGCGCTGTTTCTTTAAAACCTGATGCATGTGACACAGACCTGACACTCATCTTTCTCCCTTTATCCTTAACGGCCATAATTTAACCAATTCAAGTCCAGATTTATGAGGTCGCTAGCCAAAAATGGTCATTTTGACATAAATGTGTTTTTGTTTGTGAAAGAGAACTTGGTGCTGCATTAATTGTGTTAAATATTTAACTTGTTAAAGAGCCCTTATTATGCCTTTTCAAACATGATCGTTGTATCATGTATGTGAACAAACTATCTGCAAAGTTGTGCTCACAAGAGTCAGCTCACATTCACTAAACCAGTTGTCAGCAAGTCGAATCTTTCTCTGTTACTGCCACACATCACTAGGTTACATATTTTGCATAATGTCCGCCCACGTTCTACATCGTGAACAGCTTGCCCCGCCCCCAAACAGTACAACCTGGATTACATCAAGTGAAGACGACACTGTGTCCTGTGAGAGTTCATTTGTTTTATATGCCCTTCGGAATGATGAATCTACAAAGAATGAGTGATTAACGTTAATTTTTTTCAAAACGTCAGCAGTACAGTCTCTTGTTGTGTTTGCGTCATTTTCCTGATGACTGCTTTTTCAATCTGGGAGTACAACACGATATTCACCAAACGCTTGCTCTTAAAAGAAGGATCAGAGCCCAGTTTATTTGAACCTGCTTGCTCCTCTGAACTTCTACCTGTAAGTAAGATTAATAATTGATGATAGTATTTTCTAGCGATCGTATCTGTATACGCGATGTTGTGTAACAACCCTGCACATGTCTTGGTAACTTGCGTTTCTGTAGTTCTGTTGTTCAGCTGTGGGGCTAATATAGCCTATTTATAGTATTTTATTTTATAATATATCTATTTTAGGAGAAAACTAAAGTGTTTGACCTTGCACCATGCAAACCTGTTTTAACAATATTAGCTATCTTTAAAATGGCATAATAGGGGCACTTCATACTAAAAAACAGATAATTGCATATTTAACTTGTCTAGTTGAAATATACTCAAAAACACCATTAGTCTAGAGTGAATGTCAATAGTTGCATGTGTATCAGATTGTTAGATCTGTGTTTGTTTCTCCCTGCTGCAGTCTGTGTCATTAAAGTCAACCAAAGAACAAAACTAAAGACAGTCACTCACTGATCTCTACTGAACACATTTTTTTGTAAATGAAGTGTAAATGAATCCTTTATTAAAAAACCTACATAGCGTTTAAATGTTACTTCAGTGTTTGTACTGTATTATTAATTGTTTATCAGTTCTTATTCTATTAATGGAAATCGACATTAGTTAGTCTGGCTGTTTGAACTGTGGAACTTTTATTAAAACCATAAGCAAAAGATGCTTTTTTATTTTATTTTGTCGCCTGCTGTTCATGGTATTTAGCTGCAACAGAAAGCTTTGCAAAAATAAAAAACTAATTTGATATCTAAATGACTTTCTTTTAACATCATCAGAATCAAAACTAGGAATTGTTAAGAACTAGAACCGAAAAGCAGAAATGGAGTCGCAAAACCGATACTGAACCCTTCATATTGTGTCACTGTCAGAACCCTGCTCAGAGGTAAATCAGCGCTTCGTGTGGTTGTGTGGATCAGTGAGTGTTTGTGCAGGGACTGACCTCGGGTGACGCAGGACGAGGTGGTTCGTTGTTCTCGCTGTCTGTGGAGCTGCTCTCGCTCTCGCTGTCTGACCCGGAGCTGCTCTCTGAACCGCTGTGACTGCTGGTGTCCACTTGTTCAGGCGCCTCGCTGTTATTACTGTTGTTACTGGGGTACACATACACATCTATTACCGTCTTGTTGGCTGTGTGATCCCTCATGGATTCACTTCAACTTCGCAAAGGCACAAACAGAAGCGAGATGATCTCGATACACTGCTCCAGCAAGCTTATTCACTAAAACCCACATAATAAGCAATGTGCATCTCCTAACCCATCATTTACAAGATTCACCCAGGGCAGTGTGCACCAGCTGTTAACTTAACTAAGCCTAGTTTGGACATAAAGGGCCACTATGTTATAACATACACCCTACTAAATGTTTCAGCATTGAACACAATATTTAAAATAAAACAGCAGACATCTGAACTCATTAACACAAGCTATATTAAAAGGCATAGCAAAATTTATTAAAATGAGTTTGTGAAGATAAGTTTAAAATAATATATTTTTTTAATGTTTTGTAACAATTAAGGCCTACTGAAACCAAAAATGAAAATGTTTTCACAGCTTCAGTATAGAATGGTTGTATTTTTTCATTTTAACTGACAATTATATACATAATCTATTCATCAGTAAAAGAGGCCTCTATATCAGTGATACTTCCCTGCATTTATAGTACTTAGTCAAAAAAAGCCATTATGTTTGGTAAATATTGATAATTAATAGGGATAATTTTAGGGTCTCTCAATTGTGCCATATTAGCATGCATATTACTAGAATATTAACCTTTTATTAGTAGTAACTGAGCACATATTAATGCATTATTCTACATCCCTAATCATAACCCTGAATCCAACTACCGCACTATTAATAAGCAAATTATTAATTAATATAGCGAAGAGTCGTAGTTAATAGTAAATAAGCGTTTCCTATTCTAAAGTGTTACCAAATATTTATATGGCATCTTTATTTAAGGTTAAATATACATTAGTAACTGCTATCATTAATATACTTCAGAATTAAAAGGAAAATGTGTGTTTAATTTTTTATTTTTTTTAATTGATTGACATTAACTTTATTTCATGATAAAGCATTGCACTTCAGTGGAAGTGAATTACTGTTAGTTGCATTACACAGAAGTAGTTACAATCAAGAATAAATGAAAATTGCAGCATTTTAATGTATCTTCTGCTTGTGTTTATGATTAGATCTTCGAGCGTTAGCATCATATTTGCCTATGCGGTAAAACGACCTACCTGCTACATTCTGAACTCTGAAATAAAGTACAGAGTTACTTACAAGCATGGACTTTAATTACAAACGGCTGGTGCAACCCTACCTTAGGGACTGTAAAGGGTGTGGAGCGCTGGAGGCTTAACCATTTGATGCATTGCCATGAAATCAACAGCCGGTGATAACTCAAAATAAGCTCAAGTAACAATCAAGAAACATATTTCACAGATAAACTCCTTTTAAGAGATTCTGATCCAGAACAAAATGCAATTATGGTCCAGAAAGTAGACCAGTTAAAATTAGGACTACCTTCAAATGAAAGCTAACCTAATTGTGCATGTTGAAATGCTTCACTGTCACCTTACGGCTTGGAATCAAAAAGAAAAAGTACACAGCTCTGAATATGAGTCTGAGTGATGATGAAGGTGATGTGTCACCTTGTGGAGGTGTTTCGAGAGGGGTTTTTGGCAGGATCTTGCTCTCCGTCACTGTCTTCACTGCTGCTGAGCTTCAGATCTTCATGCAGAGTGCTGAAACCAGAGGAGATCAGTGAAGCACACTAATACGACTGCACGTGCTGTTTGTTATGATGAACTGACTGTTTGCTGAGTGTTTACTGTTTTATATTATTACATATACACACACTAGGGGTGTAACGATACGTGCATTCGTATTAAACCGTTCGGTACGAGGCTTTCGGCCCGGTACGCATTACCAAATCCAGCTGTATAACCAGAGCTGCATCGCTCTGCCCTAACACACTAAAATAATGCTTGTATTAGCGTTAATGATACTTTAGCATTAAATGTAACTTACTCTTTCTTAAGGGTACGTCTAAAAACGATAGGCGCGACGCTTCTTTCACCAATTTCAAAGCTCTTGTGCGCTCGCGCTCCTGTAATGTTTGCTTTTACTAGGCAACCATGAGAATAAAGATGTGAATGTGAACAGCCCCTAAGCCTTTGGGGACGCATAAACACCACAAAATTAAATTGTGGATCTCTCCCCTGTCGTCTTCTCCCACGTGGATTGTCCCGCAGGAAGAAACGGGTGGATGGCGCTCAGGCTTTCTTTAAGTTTTAATTAATCAATAAATACCATCAAAGACTGACTTTTGTTCATTTTAATAAATTTTATTTTTTTTTTTGCTATTTTTGAAAACAAACCGAACTGTGACACTACTGCATCGTATCGAACCGAACTGTGATTTTTGTGAACCGTTACACCCCTAATACACACACACTGTTCATTTACTAAGTGTTTGTAAAAAATCTAGGTTCTCCAATCTTTTCTTTTCCCATTAATTTGTTTTCTTTTTATTTATTATACATTGTAATTGCTTCCATTGTCCTCATTTGTAACTCGCTTTGAATAAAAGTCTTCAAAACTACTAAATGTAAATATCAGCAGCCATCGAACCAGAATATGAGTTTTATCAGTTACTTTCTTCATTTTAAGCAGCTTATGTGATCAAAATATTGCATGTGTGAAATGAATCTCAGATTGATCTACAGTCTACATCTTGACTGAACTCTTCAAACAGAAAACGGTAAGTATATGAGTGACTGACTTGGCTTGCTCGTTGTCGGATGGTTTAGACGAGTGACTGGTGGATGCGCTCTTTCCTGAGAGTTTTTCTGAGGGAGGGGAAAAACAACAACAATCATCAGCACACAAAATATGCATCGCTAAAATTAGGCCAATAGCCATTATAGTTTGATAATATTATTATTTTAAACTTACTTTGGGCCCCAAAAGACAGGTGCTGGGCATCCTACAAAAACAAAGGCAAGAGTTAAAATCACAAAAATGTTAACAATAGATATACAAGTTCAAAATGAATCTGGACACTTTAGAAAACTGTATCAGTTGTTTGCTGAACGAACTAATGCAATTACATTTAAGTGTGGTTTTAGCATTTGTGCATGTTATTATTTTCATTATTGTTGTCTGAACAGCTCACTGTTTCTATAATGTCCTGGAAGCATGATAAAACAGACATGTGTCGAGTACTGTGACCCTGTCAAGTCTGACCTTGGAGGTGGAAAAGGGAAACTTTGACGGCTCGGTCTTGCAGGGGGTGTGAATGGCTGTTAGTGGAGGAGGCCAGACCTGAGTCATTTCCTGGTGAAGATAAAAAAAACCAGCACAGCACAGCTTAGAAACCAGTAATAAAGCTAGTGTGTGAACAATCTTTTCCTTCAATGCCTCTATAACACATTGCATTAATGCGTGTCTTCCTTCTGTAGATTTATCCTTTAATTGCCTTTATATCTTTATTCTAATGCACCTCCAGTGAGACCGGATAGAGAGACATTAGCATGTTTTAAGATGTCAGTATTTACACTGCAAAAAAAATGCTTTTTAAGACTAGATTTTCTATTTTATTTTAAGCCAAAATATCTAAATCTCAAATAAAAAAAAAATAAATAAAAAAAAAACAGCTTTGTTTTCAGAAAAAAGCTAAAATTAAGTGCGTTTCTACTTGAAATAAGTTTGAAATATGAGCATTTTGCTTTCCCCGTTGGCAGATTATTTAGTTTGTTCTAAGCAAAAAGTCTGAAAACAAGACTTTTTCTAGAAAATCCTTTTTGATTTGAGAATTTTTTGATATTTCGGCTGGAAATAATACAAAAATCTAGTCCTCGAAAGCATTTTTTGTAGAGTAACGTGTCGTAGGCATTGCTAACATGTTTTAGACCTGCTAGCTAAGCTCTGAGAGTCTGCCGTCAGCATATTTTAACACGTTACAAGTCATAGTTAATATTAACATTAAGCCAGGAGCTGTTAGCATGCTGCTAGGCATTTCGTTTTAAAATACCATTGACATTAACAGTGCTAAGTGTAGTTTGTCCTTAGCATTTAGCATGCTACTAACATGTGTTCCTTACACAGCGCTAGGCATTTTTAGCATATTTGAAAATGTTCCTAATGACTTTTACTATTAGACTAGCAGGTGTGAGTCAAGTATAACACTATATGTTCCTTCTCTATTGACAGCATGGTTCTTACCTTTAATATTTCATCCACGCAGCTCGCATCTGATCCCATTGAAACCTGCAAGAGCATATGAAAGCGTACAGATCTTGGCTTACAGATATATTAGGGTTGTTTATGACCACAAGTAGAATTTTAATTGCTGTCAAAACCTCAGTAGAGCTTTAATGCATATAACTTGCCAACGTTATTGTAAATGTTACCATTAATCAGATATATTATTATTTTCCCAAACTGTGTCAGGAACTGAATGGCTAAAGCGCGCAGGGCTTACATCGACCGGCTGCGTCGGGATCTTGAGCTTGCTGAGCGAAGCCTTGCCATTGGGCTTCATCTCTCCCACGGCTCCGCTGTGCGACTGACCGCCGTACGACTCTGAGGAGGTCTTGGACTCGGCAGTTTCCCGGTCGTCCATGGGCCGCACATAGGCGGTGGGCTTTTGGAGCATGGAGCTGGGTTTGATGAGCGAGGGCGGGAAGCTCTGGCTGGGATGCTGTCCACTGGAGAAGGAAGGGACTCTGGAGGGCGAGTCCCAGTTGGCTTCCCGGTCCCTGGGCGACTTGGTGCGGCCCCGCGAGTGTCCTCCAGAGCTCATGGAGCCCTTGGCCGGGCTGGAGTGGGATTTGTGCTCGGAGCTGTGTTTGCTGGACTTCTTGCTGCTGCTGCTGTAGTCTCGCTCGTGCCGCTGACCGCCGCTGCTAGTGCCGCTGCGCTGACTGCTGCCCTGCACCGATGAGCGCTTCTGCGACGAGGAGGAAGTAGAGGACGACGAGCAGGAAGTGGAAGAGACGCCGCCGACCGGAGTCCATTTGCTGTTCTGACTCTGGCCGCCTCCGCGCTGGTCACTGTACTGACCGGGTTTATCGTCCGAGGAGGAGCTGGAGGCTTTGGGAATGAGTTTGGACATTGGGGGTTCACCTATGGTTTCCTTCATCTCGTCGTAATTTCCCAGCATGCTCTGGATGCGACTCGAAAGTTTATCTTCCTTACAGGACTGTTGGGAGAAGAGAAACTGAAATGAGTGCGACTCAAACACCATCTAGGGCAAACTTCAAAACGTGTCTGTTCGAGGGGTTCAAGTGGACTAGATGGTCATATATTACAACTTTTTTTTACCGTTTCAGTGCCACTAGAACGTTCGGCAGCCCTCTTTGATTGATGTACATAACTAGCTGCATTAGTATTTTGGCCAAAACATTGCATATTCATATTATTATAATGTAGCATAAGTGAACATTTTAACACTTACAATACAATAAGGTGTCATGTGTTAACATTATTCAATGTATTAACAGTATTTATTAATCTTCGTTAATTTAAATTACTAATAATACAGCTGTTCATTGTTAATGTTAATTGAGTGCACTTACTAGTGTTTACAAACACAGCTTGTGATTTTAATAATGCATTAGCACATGCTTAATTAACATTAAGATTAATAAATGGTGTAATTGCAATGTTCACTTTTAGTTGATATAGTTAACTAATCTACCTTATTGTGTGTTAATTCTGGGCCAAACTCGCAAATTCAGGACACGCTTAGTCAAAAACAGAAATTAACAGTTATTTAATAATCACGTTATTTACTAAATTTATTTAAAAATCACTAACACTTAAATAAAAGCTGACTTGCATAAACATTTTACGTGTTTCTAAAATGTGTTGAAATATAAACATGCCAATAATAATTAAATAGTGTATAAATGTACATTAAATAATGAAAATTACATGTTTTTCTAGCTTACTTCAAGATAAGCACTGAATGTTCAATGTGACGTTACACAGCATACATACTGTTTACAAGCAGTTTTCATGACGTCTTTCTGCAGTTGAAACACAGAACATTTCAATTTGCTACAAATAATATTTAGCAAGCGCATCAACAGAAAACAGCATATTAGTGTCGATTAAATTAACCAGTTTGTCCTAAATAAATGCATGTAAATTTCTTGCATTGATAAACATCCTTCAAACAGATTAAGGTGATAAAGGAAAATTTAGATGTCAGTTTTAAAGTATTTAAAGCTACTGTTTTTATTATGAAACTCATGGTTTTATAGAAACCACTGTTACATCTAAACATGGTCGTGAGGAATGGATGAGTCTGAGCTTATTACAAATACTGCTGTTAAACCTATGAAAAAAATTATTCATCAATTAAAGCGTCTGATTCTACACACGTACCATAGTAAACTCTGTATCCTGCTACAATTATTTACAGCTCTCTTCTTGGTGTGAATACAGTAAAACGTACATGCTTTGAAACCTGAACGGAGAGCAAGGTAAAAGAGCATCTGTAAACAACCGCTCAGATACCGTATAAATCTACAAACGACATAGAAAGGAAGATAGCCTCCGTGTCTGATCCCTGCAACCATTACACATGATTTAGAGATAATGTTGAATCACATGACCGATAAGGCACTATGATTCAATATTCCCTGCCCTGTTTCATAACTCGATCTGTCCAGAAGTCAAGCACACAGGAACAGACCGTTATGTGACGAATTATTTTTGCACTACTACCCCCAATGAGTTCATCGTGTCCCAGCCCGACCGGAGGACATGTCAAAGCAGGGGTTTTTCTTAGACAGCACACACCTAGGGCTGGGTATCGCTCAAAAAAAAAACAATTCCGATACCTCGAGTTCCTGAATGATACCTTTTTTCCATACCATTTAACAAAATGACATCATCTTAAAAAACTTTTTTTTTTCAGCTTGTTGACATTTATACAGACTCAAAACCTCATCTCCTGAGCCACTGCACGCAAGACGTTAACAGGCGCAGCTCCGGATGATAGTAAACAGTATTTTACACACTTCTGGTCAAACACACTGGCTAGTACTGCAGTCTTATTGGCTCACTGATGTTGATGAGATTAACCCCTTTAGTATCGGGGTTCTGAACGACGAGACATTGTAGCGAGGCAATTCAGTCAGTACCTAAAAAGTACTGACCTCGATACCCAGCCCTTCACACACACACACACACACACACCACTTCATCTCAACCCAGAGGGGATATGAAGGTAATAACAGGGCTGCAGCTGTCTGTATTCTCTAGCCGTCAGGTTGCATCCTACGACAGGTTCACCACCCAAGCAAAGCACTTACTGCTGTGTAAATCTGGTTAGCAGCAAAGATTAGACCGTAATCTTCTTTAGTGTAACCTATGACACCATTACATGTGCCCTTTTTCCATCCCCTGCAGCTTTATATCAGTCCAATACCAAAATATGGAAACCCCCATAAACATACTGTTTTAGTCCATTAATAGTATGTTATGTCCTGAATGTGACCATTTAGAAATGTAAACATTAATAATAATAATAATAATAATAATAATAATGATGATGACGAGAAGGAATTAAACTGGTTCAGCTGACGGTGGATGAGCTAAATGCTAAAAATAGGGTTTAAATATTGACGCCACATTTCCACTGCAAACTTTAGTCCAAGCCGTCTTATAGAAAGAGCAGCAAAACATGGATACAAAAACAATAATAAAAGTCCTTATCCGCATCCCTCCCAGACTTCCTGTTTAAAAAGGAAATGCTTCGACGCGGCAAAGACACTGTGCTCGTGAGGCCATAAGCTTATTAAATATAAGCAAATCACAATTAGTAGAAATGCGCACTTTTTGACAACAAAAGATGTGCTGGATTATTAATAGGGGCAGATGTTGTTATAATTGTTACTATTCAAAAACTTCTATTAAGTAAGTCCAAAGTGATTCCACTAACAAAGCAACGACAAGCACTGCTAAATAAATCTACTCTCTTGATATTACTTCACAGGACACTTTCTTCCTCATCTTAACATGGCACTGAAAATCCTTCCTCACATCTGAAACTAACCCACACAATGCGGATCCCTGCAGAACTAGGAAAAGGCAAAAAAGAGATTTGCTGAACACTTACCACACGTTTAGGACAGGAAGTTATCTCAAAGATATTTTTTATCTGTCAGACATATTTATAAGCAGCCGTACTATTTACGAAAATGACTGATTCATCTAACAATGCAAGTACTTACCCATTAAAGGCCCTGTGATAACTGTTAGGATTGAAATGGCACCAAATACACACAGTACAACGCATGGCTTCTGGGACACGCACCATGGAAACACAAAGCGATAGATATACAGTAAACTTGACCAATTTGGAGATTTTCATAATCACCGATTTGAAACAATTTAAACCATTTACTTTAAAGCATCTTTAGCTGCTATTTTTCATTATATAACAGTGATGTGTTATTACACTGTAACTAATGATATTTGTAAAAAGCTCTTCCTTCACATGTTCAGAAATTATTGCTCAGTGTGAAAGTTCACATTGAGATGTTTTTATTGTATTTTAGATAAACTATGTGTTCTGTACGCTTGTTTGACAACATGCACTTTCTATATTATATTATATATAAATAAATGTTGTCAAATGCAAATTGTGTGTGTATGTGTATATGTGTGTGTATGTGTGTGTATGTGTGTATATGTGTGTGTATATGTGTGTATATGTGTGTATATATATATATATATCTCTTATACACACACACACAACGGTTCAAAAGTTTTACAACAGTAAGATATTTAATGGTGTTTAAAGTTGTTTCTTCTGCTCATCAAGGCTGCATTTATTAGATTAAAAATTCAGAAAAAAAATGTAATATTGTAAAATATTATTTCAATTTAAAAAAAGTGTTTTCAGTGTGAATATATATTATAATGTAATTTATTCCTGTGATACAGCGCATCATTCCTCCAGTCTTCAGTGTCACATGATCCTCTCAGAAATCAATCTAATATGCTGATTATTATTATCAGTGCTGGACACAGTTGAGCTGCTTCATAGTGTTTTTTTAGGATTCTTTGATCATTAAAATATTAAAAAGAGAAGCATTTATTTAAAATGGATAATAATGTTCAGAACTACTGTTACAGTAGATTACTGTTTCACTACTGCTTGGAATCAGGACATTTTTATTCTTTCTTCTTTGAAAGAAAGGAATACTTTTATTAACCAAGGATCTATTAAATGAGCAAAAAAGCCACAGCATAGATTTACATTTTAGAAATTTTTTATATTTGGTAAAAATTATGTTGTTGTTTTACTTGTTATTAAATCAAAGAATCCTGCTCTTACCGCACACGCGTTTGATATAGAACATATGAAGTAATAATAATAATAAAGAGCCAGAGCACGTAAACTGTTAAGACTGGCTATTGTAATATCAGTATCAGGTAAAATTACTCACCTTCATTTCTGCACTCGGTTACATATGTTTTAATTATTAAAATTAAACATGGGTTTACTACAAATAAAAAACAGTGTTAAAATAAAGTAACCACACATTAACATGTTTTTTCTGTTCTTGACTGTGGCAACGCACGCATACAGAGCGCGTGATCTCTGTGATGCCCAGACGTTAAAAACAGACACACCCACCTCTGTAATAAACACGGAGATGTTAGTCTCGTCATGAAAATCAGGGATAACGATTGAAACTCAAATGTAGTTTAGAAAACTAGTCCCGTCCGAATAGGGCTTAAGAATGCTTTCTGAGAGGATCGTGTGACACTGAAGACTGGAGGAATGATGCGCTGTATCACAGGAATAAATTACATTATAATATATATTCACACAGAAAACACTTATTTTAAATTGAAATAATATTTCACAATATTACAGTTTTTTCTGGATTTTTTATCTAATAAATGCAGCCTTGATGAGCAGAAGAAACATCTTTAACCATTTAATATCTTACTCACTGTGTATTTATATATAACATACAGATTTAGAAGAAGATAGTAAAAAATAATCAACAATCAATTAATATAACAAATTCATTTAAAAAAAATAAAATAAAAAATTATATATATATATATATTCATTGCAAAAAAAAGGGTTTTTCTTCAATAAAAAGTGCAGAGCAAGTTTTTGATTGCAGTAATCAAAATGTGGGTGTTAATCTGGAACATACTGTCACAGAGCTCCAGACACACAAGCGTTCTGTCCAATCTTGATTCCAGCTTGTGTCGGTGTGTTTAGGACTAAAGTCCTGTTGGTTTACACAATGGCAGGTCAAAGCAAACAGGTCCGTGTGTGTACGGTCCCACGCATGCACAGACCCGCCGGGACACAACAGGATTTTGCCCACAACGCACTGTGCCCTCGAGCGACTCTAACTCGGTGTGGCACAGCAGATCTACAGCATTCAGAGCCGGATCAGAGCTTCACCACAGAAGAACGTCTGTGATTCTCCAGGATACAGAACATCATCTGATTTTCATCATGATTAGATATGATTAAGGGCTCGAACACAAGCAACCGCTTTTTTATATATTTTTTATTTTTTTATTTTTATTTTTAAACATTTTATTAGTGTTTTAAAATATTTCCATATAATTGAATTAGCACGTGATTCTGTATTTATTTTATATTTAGTTGTATTAATTTTTATAGAAATGTTAATTTGTCTATATAGATTTATTTTTATTTTATAGGACTAAAATGAAAATGAATATAACAACCATTGAATTTACTATTATTTTCATGCTAATTTATTGCTATGTTGTTTAAAGGACAATATAATACTTTTATATTTTATAATATAATACGTTTATGTTATATAAAATATAATATTTGTATTTTATTTGTTATTGTTGTTGTCATTAATAATACAAGAATATATGTTGATGTGTTATGCACATAATTAAATAAAAAAAGCATAATCAAGAAATATTTCGACAGCACATGCAAACAACAAATATTTCAAATAATAATAACAATACTGCTAAATAATGTGAATAAATGTCCGAATGGTATTTTATTTTTATTTTTTAATAAACACAATATTGCGTAATTTTATATATATATAAAAAAAAAAAATACTAATAATAATTACGATAAAACTAAAAGCTACAGTTTTACATTTTTGATTGAATAAAACCTATAATTTCCAAAAGCTGGCTTTGTTTATTTTTCTTTGAATACCGCCATTACTAATCAGAGCTTTGAATAAAGCTCATTTACTGCATTGTTGTTCAAAGCTGCACAAGGTGGAATAATGCCAAAGATTAATAGCTTGGTTTAACTGCAAGGTTTCGTATGAACGTATTGCAGACACGCTTCTAGTGTTCAATGATCCGCGGCGTCCACACAGAGTCACGCGTACAGATAAATGCAGCTCCCGCCGCGTAATAAAGCAGAAGGAGCTTCGCTGGCGTATTCAAACAGCCCGCAGATACGGGTCTGCTCGCGTCGACCTGCTCTGCTCTCCACTCCATGAGAAGAAACCGGCGGCGAGCGCAGATAATCGGGCCGTTTGGCCTGTTATACGCCACAGACTCAAGGCTAAACTCCAGAGTCAATGAGAGCAAACAACAAGGACACACTCGAGTACCGCTGTTAAAAACAGATCACTGAGGAGCTGAAACAACTCTCAAATTAAACACTTCACCTCTAATGTGTGTCACATTTGCTACAAGCTGCCTTTCTGAACCAAATCAAGCCAAATAAAAGAGCTGGCCTCAAAGAGTGAATAAATGTGCATTATATTACACAAAAGCACATGAATACACACTTAGCCTGTACTGATGTCGATAGATGACAGCCTGAAAAAACATTTTAATATAAAAATATAAAAATTTCATTTTATGTGAAAAAACAGAGGAATCAGAACTTTTAAAATTAAACAATTGTAAAATGATTATCGAATTTTCGAATATTAATAAATGTTAATAAAAATTAATAAATATATATATATATATATATATATAATGTAAAAAGTAACTAATTAATTGCACATTTAATTAATTTCACCCAATATTAAAGGCAGTATATTTTTAATAAATAATAATGATAATAATAAATTATTTTTCTTGAAGTTAAACATTAAATCCCACATATATATATATATATATATATATATATATACATATATAGATTAAAACCTAGACCATAAAATAAAACTCTTTTACAAAAATAAAACAGGATGAAATGTGTTTTACCTCTCTGCTGTTTTTAATATTCCTTCTGCTTCATTCTTCGGCTGGTTTTAGTGGCGTTTTCTTCGGCTGCCTCGGTTGAACCTTGAGCAAAGAGGAGAAAGAAAGAGAAAAGCAAATGAAAAGGACTGACAAATGAACCGCTCCCTCCTGAGTTCAGAGCGAAGACTGCAGCTTTCTGAAGATGCAAGAGTGACCGTCTGCTAGTCAACACAAAAGCCAATCGATACTCTGCTTTCACAATTTCCAGGCGTTTTTACAGTTGTGAACACGTTTAATGAGAGCAGGCATTTATGTTATAAACAAGAAAACCGCTTCTGACCTGAACAGTGACATCACTAGTTTATCATTAAGATGAGCTGCTGTCATACAATGTAAAAACACAAAACCAACTGTCGTCTATTTTAAACGTTCAAAAAACGTGTTATTTACCAATTTATCGCAAGCACAACATTCTATTCTATTTCAATTCCTGCTAAATAAAAGCGCAACAGTAAATCTGAGATCGCCTGTGCGCTACAATGCATAACTGTATCAGGCACATTTTGCAATACAAAAACATTGTTTTTGTCGCGGTACAATTTTTAATATTATGCCATGTTATAAATTGCGAAAAACAAAATCACTAAAGTCCTCACTTTTAAAATGGCCAACAAATTTCTAATTGCTAATTAATCGCTAACACAACAGTACATTTGAGATCCTGAAAACAAAAACAACTGTTAAAACGAATTGTTACTTTCGCTAATTTATCGCTAACGAGACAGTAATGCAACTTTAAAATCCTGTTGGGGTACAGTGACACTAAAATGCATAACTGTGTTATTTCATGATTTCATACACATTACATAAATACTCCATCCAATTTCTGCGTTTGTCAATTTTTCGCTAATTCAAAATCTTCCCGCTCGTGTAGCGCTGTCTGAAGCGAGCCTTGGCAAGTTTTTCGTCCTTTATCTTTCAGCTCACCTCCCTCTCTCCCTGCCAGTAGACAAGCCTCAGCCTCCTTTGGGATGTAGTTTCCACGACAACCAGCCAGCAGGCGGACATGATTCCTCGCCCTGACGGGACGTTTTAATTCGAGGCTACCCAATCATAACCGCTGAGTGCCGCAAGAGGTCCCACAAGGCCTCGGGGCAGGGAGGGTGGGCCCACAGCGCCCTCTCAGCTTCGCCTGCCAAAAACGAGCCAATGCCCGCGCTGGGAATTTGTTTAATGTACGACATTTATTCTGCGCAGCAGACGCTCCCTCCGTCAGACGCTTCATTAATCAGTCTGAATATAGCATAGCTGAGAGCTAACGCTAGCGCTAGCCCGCCAGGGGGATGTGACAGTACATTAGCCTCTGTGTGAGGAGAGGACAGCGGGCCGTGCGAGGGGCTGTAATGTATCGTAGAGTGTCGCGCTAATAAGAGTCTAAATCTAGCCGGTTTTCTCGGGGCCCCTCTAAAACACTGGCATGGGAAATGGTCACCGCGCGACAGATGGCCGAGCATCATGGTGCAGGGTAAATCGGGAGATGGTGGAAGCGTGATGAAAAACAGTGTGCAAAAGGCTTCATCGGAGCGCAGGAGGAGCACGGCACACGCTTTCAGAAGAAGAGAGAGAGGTGCATGTCCTGTACCTATTTTACTCTTCTTCAGCTAAAATATAAATATATACAGTCAGCAGAACTTCACTGGAAGCCTGCAGGTATAATGCAAAATATCATGAAAACTGTTGCTTTAACAAATGATTATAAGTAAATTAAAGCATAATGAAGCTAATAATAATTGTTATTAATATAATACTAAATTTCTGAATACACACTGAAACCAAACTGTAAAGTCTCCACATGCACAGGTCAATTTATCAATAAAATAAAATAAATTATCTTATATTATATTATAAATGTTGCTAAAAAGGAGAAGCAACCCTAATATAGATCAAGGATGTTTAAAGGAAAGGAAAGGACGTGACATGTGACCAGGTATGGTTTCCCATTATAGGAATTTGTGCTCTGCGTTACTTTCCAACACACACAGCAGTGAGAAGTGAACATGCGCGCACACACACACACACACCCGGAGTAGTGGGCAGCCAGGGAGCGGTTGGGGGATTGGTGCCTTGTTTAAGGGTCTCACCTCAGTCATGCTATTGAAGGTGGACAGAGCACCGGTTAATCCACCTACAATCCCTGCTGGACCTGAGACTCGAATCGATGACATTTAGGTTATAAGTCCAACTCTCTATCCATTAGGTCACGACTGCCTCAATTATTATAATAATTATTATTATTAGGTGAATGCAACCACTAACTAAATACTTTTCTTATTAATTTATGATTCAATAAACATGTTTTTAATAAATGTTTTTATTTTATTTTGAACAGAAAATAACGAATGAATACAAGTAAGTTAATACAAGAAAATAATAATTTCTCAAATTCAAATTTTATTTGTCACATTCACAGTCATAAACAGCACGATATGCAGTGAATACTTATTTTTATAATATAATATATTATTATTAACCTTTTCAGCGGTAAGTTAAAAATATTCCGGCAGAGTGAGTTTTTTTAGGTGACCGTTTGCGCTTACTGTTTCCATGGCAACGCATCTTGCTTGTCACGTGACACACCGCGAGCACAATAACGCTGTATGACAGATGGATCGCTTTTACTTAGTTTTTCTTTTTTTCCCCCAAATATTCACAAACCTGCTTACCGTGTAATGAACACTCTATAATTTCCAATTTACAAAGATAAGTAAGTGAGTGTGTTTCGTCATTTAAATCTTTAATTGTGATCTGTAACATGAGATGGGCGCCGCCATGTTTGTTCATAAAATTGAAGATTAAAAATCATAAAAATTCTATAGACTCCCGTTCACGGAATGTTCAGACTTTAACTGTCAAAATTCTAATCTAAACACACTGCAGCCAATTCGACTCAATCAGACTTCCCTTCTATGTACTATTTCTAACCCATTTAAACTCCTTTAAGCTTCCACTCTATCTACAACTATTTGTAAT
>JAUCMT010000051.1:14665158-14675427 GCA_032357475.1 Enteromius thamalakanensis
TTACTTATTAATCTACAATTCAAATTAATTCACTCTGATTAACTTCTATAGAAGTTGCCATTTGTTAATAGAAGAACTGAAAAGTTTCAGTAACTCGAAAAATGAAGTAGATTGCAATGTTGTTTTGTTTGAAGGTGTGGAAGTTTGTTGTTTGCTGTTGATCTATAGTGTCTGTTTAAAGGTCAGAGATACTGGTCTTCACTGTGATATCTTGACTTCAGACTTGTCTTGGTCAGTTAGTTTGTTTTTCATTAAAAATAAATGGATTTAAAATGTAGTAGTGTGATTTATATACTGATAGATTTTTGTCCAGTTCTGTCTGAGGATCCACAACTCAACCAGCTTAAAGGGATAGTTAACCCCAAAACTGAAACCTTATGAAAATTATAATTCAGTCACAAGTTGATTTTTTATTTTCTGCTGACATTTTTCCTGACTTCTATGAATAGCAATGGAGACCAGCAACAGTTTAGTTATCTACATTCTTCAAAATATTATCCTTTGTGTTCAGCAGAAGAAAGAAATTCCTACAGAGGAACAAGTTAAGGATATCGTGTTTGATCTGGCCCTTTAAACTTGTTGAGTAGTGGATCCTCGGGCAGAACTGAACTGATATCCAGCAGTATCTTCCTCTTTCTAAATGGGGATGTGGAAGTCCAAGTCCTGTGATAATTTTTCACAAATTTTTTTGGTAAATTGATAGCCGTTGAAGTAAGTATCTTGTAACTCCAGTTACTGAACCACAATGGTAACACCTTTTTGGCTGACAGTGTACAGATCTGGAAGTGTTCCAGGTTTCTGAAAAACTCTTGATGCATTGACATCTAGAACATCATTTGCATCAATAAAGATGTCACTAATCACACGTACAACTGTAGCTGATGACTGTGACATAGATACACTGATTTCAAATGTGAGCTGAATTGGTTTAAAAATGTTTTTAAACCTTGTAGTTGTATATTTATTTATTGATGTATCCATGTAATTATTTGGGAATTGATTGGATGAAGAAAAGTGAGCTTTTCATACTGGAATGAGTGCAACAATTGCTAAAACGAAAACGTAATGATAGTTTTTATTTCCCATACAGTGGAAAAAAGAAGGTAACTTCAGAAGTGATGCAATTTATTAAAGTGTTTGATTCTGAAAATTTGGATTATGCAATAAGACCCAAAATAATATGTAGGGCTGGGTGATATATATCATACGATATATTATGCACATCTCATCTGTAAAGCCTGTTCTTTGATTAGCGCTAAATCTCCATCAGCTGTTTTTAGAAGGAACGTCAGCTTATACACAGAGCCTTAGAACACTGAGAAGCTGTTCTAAGAATCACCCGCTAATCAAAGAACCGTCTTTACAGATGAGATGCACATAATATATCGTACGATATACAGTATATCGCCCAGCCCTAATAATATGTATGAAACAAGTAAAAAGGAAAGTCTAAATAACATTGAAAATCACCAATAACATCTGACAAAAATTATCTTTGTTTTTGCTTCTGATATCTGACCAAAATACATTTGCAGTCAGTTTTGAGCCTTTTGATTAAAACGCTTGACCGAAATGAATTGCATTAAACTTGATTCTTGTTTTATTAATTTTTTTTTTGTTAAGGGTGCTTCAAGGATGACCGCATAGTGTTCTGGACATGGATGTTCTCCACATACTTCATGGAAAAATGGTCACCACGCCAGGATGATATGCTTTTCTATGTGCGTCGCAAGCTCTCCTACGTCAGTGCAGACAACACAGAAGGAAAGAAGGTGAGTTGAACCTACTAATTCCCATTGAATGAGGCGTAGAGGTGAAAACTGAGGGAATGTATCTGTAAATTTTACACCTAATAGTTGTTTTTGTTAACAATGCAATGTATAAACTGTAGCATTTTCATTACGTTGCTAAAATATGTTTTTGGATGAGTCAATGATTCAGTAACCCATTCATCAAAACTTCTTGATGAATCAGTCATTTGAACAAACTGGCTGACTGAATGAATAAATGACTCGCTTGTTAAAACAATCCGAAAAGCTACTGGTGCATTTGCAATTTTATGGCACCTTTGCTTAATCTCTGAGATAGTCTGTGTAAATACAATTAATGGCACTTCAGGTGCAGCTTCTGTGTTTCCTGCAGTGGAAAAATGTTGGAGTTTGTTGATACTGATTTCACTTGAATGGTAACGGTTTCTTATTTTCTTATTAAATTACTTAATTTTATGTGAAAGATGGCAGGTGCATTTAATAAGGTTACCATTTATAAACATTTTTTGTACAGCTACTCATTTCTAACTCATTCTAAAATTTCTAAGAAGTTGGTTAAGTAAGAGAACATCTTAGAACAGATAAGGGGAACTAATTTATTATGTAAATAGTATTTTGCTTTGGGAAAAAAATTAGGATTTTTGTTTTTATATGCTGTCAAATATAATTCTTAGAAAGAAAATGACAAATTTGATCTCACCAAAAAACGTGTGTGACAACAGTTCTGTTTCATCTGGCTGTTTTAACATGCCCCATATGGGACTAAACTGAATGCAGAGGGGAATCAGACATTGCACCAAAAATTCCTGTCCTTTCAAAGCAAAAGCTTGAAGCGTCTGATTTTGTTGGTTTTAGGTGGAAGTCGAGGTTTACAGAAGGGACTCTAAAAAGCTGCCTGGACTCGGTGATCCTGACATCGACTGGGAGGAAAGCGTCTATCTTAATCTCATCCTGCAGAAAGTAAGAAAAACATCAATGATTAGACAATATGCTGTGCAATATAAATGCAATTAATTGTTGTTAAATATAAATAATAAACCAAAGACTATTTCTCTATGACATAGAAAAAATGTTTCATCTATGTTTTCTCAATGTCTTTTTGGTGTAGTTTTGCTTATAGTCTTCTTGTCCCACAGCTGGACTATGTGGTCACATGTGCAGTTTGCACACGCTCAGATGCAGGAGACATCCACATCCACAAAAAGAAATCCCAGGTGAGGCAACATTTATTCAGTTTGTTTGTTGGGACATAAACTGTGCACTTCAGACACAGGGTAACACAGTCTTACAGGGGCCGGTTCCATAAAACAAGTTTACCAAATAAGCCAGGCTTATGGCAGATAGTCTGACTTATTTTGATACAAATTAACTGGCAATAAGTCAGACTAACTGAAATAAGCCTGGCTTATTTGGTAAACTAGTTTTATGGAACAGGCCCCTAATCTAAACCACTTTCATTCGGAAATAATTCGGATACATGTTTTGCAGGCCAGGGGTGTAATGGAAAAGTGCTATTAATTATTCAAATAAAACACTGATTGAATAATATGTGATTATGGTAGAAGTAATCAATTATAATAATTGATTAAAAAAAAAAAAAACATGACGTGTATGCATATAAATATAAATACATACACATCTGTTCAAGAAGTATTTGTGTGTGTATTATATATATATATATTCCTAATTTTAATATAAATAGTTGTGCCATTATATTTGTGTAGCAGGCAAAATATTTGTAAATGTATTTTTGTCAAGTGATGTCTAACCATAAAGTCTACAGTGCTGCGAAAAAATTAAATAAAAGAATTTAAAAAGAATTAAAAGAAAGTACAGATTGAATAATATGTGATTATAACAAAAGTTATCAATCATAATAATTAATATTAATAATAAAAAACAATCAGACATGAAACTCAACTCTGACATTAGTTCAAATTATTACACAGGTAAACATTTCTTTAATTTGATGTAATGACACTTTAAAGGCACAGGGCTCAAAATACCAAAATTACCAAAAAAATAATAAATATACAGATAAATGGAGACAGACTCATTTATTGTTCTGGACGTAGTATACTAATATACCATACACTTCATAATTGTTCAAATAATTAAATTCACCCCAGACCTGGCATCCAGCAAAAGCATTAGTTTATTGGTTCACCTTAAAGTAATTATATAGATATAAAATTCAGAAAGTGCATATTCTGCATCAATCATAACATGTTTAGACAGATAACACTGGCGTTCCAGTAACTCACCTTTTTTTCTTTGCTTTTTTCTCACTGCGTGGTATTATTCCAGCACTAAAAGTGTCAAGAAAGTAGAGTTTAAATGTGACTTTCAAGTGTTTAACACGACTAATAACACCATGCCCCGTATCATATCTGATGAATCAAAATCAACACTAGTTTCCTATTACTTTGGGGTTCTGATTTCAGAAGTAGTGCATGTTCTCCTCAAGCATGTCACACAAACTATGATGCATCTTGTACTGTCCTCTAATCAGCAGAAAAACTACAAATAATTCTCAACGGGCTGTAAATTTCATTTCCAATTTCCAAAAGTCAGGAGACTGACTTTTATTGTTATTGCTCGTACATTCAACAGCTATACTAATTATCTTCATGCTTCCTTTGTATTACAGAGGGAACATATTGCGGATTGTTTACAGAGTAAATGGAAGCTACTCCCATAATGGGTGCAAAGCATCATGGGTGCTTAGGTACAGGTGAATTCAAGCAATGAAGTACAATTCTACACTATCCCCTTTAGAGGTCACTGTTCACATAAGCAACATCATTAAATGCAACAAAAACGATCCTATTAGAACTACGCGACAATTCTTACCTTGAAATGCTGGTAATATACACGTGAATTATTATCGAAGGGTCTTGACTTATACATTAGCGAATATTGCTACTCATGTGTGTGTATGGGGTGTGTTGTGTTGCGTTTCTTACCCCAAATCTTCCGAAGGATTGTTCTCCTTGTCTTTCAGCTTTTTTTTCAACTCGGCTGTCCTGGAAGGTCTATAAAGGTACTTTCTTTTCCCAGTGCACTCATAGGACCAGTGTCCATATTCCAGACATTTCTGACAGCGAACATGTTGTTTATTTGCCTCCCTGTAGGAATACAAGTACAAGAAGATAAACACAACAGATGGTGGAGCCTCGAACTAAACTTCATATTAAAACAACACAAACTTAAAAAAGACGACTATTTGGATAATTAACACAATGAATACATTATAGATGTAATGCAAAACTCTACTCCATTCTCGTATATTCTGTAAAATAACTCACGCTTGTCTTCGAGCGATCAATCTATGCATGGGAGTCGCCATTTTGAATGCGCTCGTGCGAGTCTGACTTCCGGTTTAAGGTCGAGCTTGGAAACATAAAGCGTGCCATCTAAAGCTTCGGAGAATTTTTATGTCTATTCATTCCTTTTAATTCGCCAACACAATCTATTTGGTGTATTACTGTAAATATGTGGTAAATTCTCATGGTCTGTGAAGGAAACCAGCAAACATCTACTAAGTTAAGACACACAAACACTGATAGTTGCGGTTTTCATACACATAAGTTGTCTTCAAAAACTAAACAACCTCTGAGAATTATTATTATTTTTGACGTGCAGAATTCAGAAGGGCTTCCAGTTGTATTGTCGTTTGTTATAGGCTAATAATTGCGTTATTATTTCTTAATTATAGTCGCACAATGTCATTATCACCTGAAAATGTTAAATTTGAAACTCCTAAATAATGTGCACAGGTGTACGACTTAGCCTACTATAATCATTTTTGTTAACGGTTTAAAACAGATGTTTATATTTTCTGTTTTCACATTTAGGCCACATTTAACCTTTTGGTTAAAGTTTTAATAATTTTATTGTATATAGTTTTTACTTTATATTCAATATTTTTTATATATTGTTATTTTATTTTGCTAATTACATTTTATTTCAAGTAATGTGAAGTAATTCTAGTTAAAGATAACTAGTTTTTTATATATATTAATTAACCAATGAAATAACAAATATCATAACATTAAAACAGAAAATTAAGAAATATAACAAAGATTACAGCCAGGGTAAAGCCAGGCATTTGTCCAAATAAAATTTGTTATAAATTAATTTTATAAATTGTAATTATTATAATATAAAAATATAGTTATAAATTAGAGTAATTTTTTTTTAACTGAAACATCTTGCAAATATCTGTATTACTGCATTTTCAATATAAAATGTCAATTCCATCTAAGCGTAAAGATAGATAAATAATGTTGCCTCTATTAAATTTAAGGTAATTTTTAAACAACTGTATTAATTAATAATAGCTTTCATTAAGGTATTATATTCCTTTGGTGGACAAATTTTATTTTTTTATTTTTTTATTTTTTTTTGGTGTACAAACTTGCAAAAACTAACTTTCTTCTAAGGACGTTCGATTGGCTGGATTTGTCGTCATGGCTCCGTCATTCACGGAAAGCTCCAGAGCCATCTAGAACTCCCGAAGTCTCGCGATAAAACCGTTGACTTCAGCGCGAGCTCCAGCTTTTACCCGTTGCCGGTCTGCATCCAACTTAGTCAACGGACAACCGAGCACTATGAAATCGCGTTAAACACGACTTTTAGAAATAACAAATTCGACCGAGTTTCTCCGTGACTGTTATATTTTTAAAAAGGACACTTCGTGCTAGTATTCAGTATTTTAGCCGGACTATAATTGTGAAGATGTCAGTGGTGGGATTTGATGTGGGCTTCCAGAGCTG
Organism: Enteromius thamalakanensis; assembly: GCA_032357475.1. Classification (NCBI taxonomy): domain Eukaryota; kingdom Metazoa; phylum Chordata; class Actinopteri; order Cypriniformes; family Cyprinidae; genus Enteromius; species Enteromius thamalakanensis. The sequence goes on from JAUCMT010000051.1 coordinate 14,671,706, forward strand.
TTATGTTGCTGTGGCCAGGGCCGGTGGAATAGAGACCGTGGCGAACGAATACAGCGACAGATGTACACCGTAAGTCAAATACCGCCGTTACTTTTATTCTGCCTAACTCTCTACTCTTTCCAGAGACTGCATGTGTTGTAAAATAGACCTGTCACTATACGTTCACGCGGTGACATCAAAACTAAGAAGCGTGGAGCGTGCACAGAGCATGTTTTCTTTCATCATGTCATTGATCTGGTCTATTTAACGTAAAACTAGATACCCCCTCCTTGCTATAGAATCAGATTAATATAGCATATAATTGAATAGTATAATAATTATGATTTGGGTGAGGAATATATATTTAGAGTATATCTTGCAGCAGTTTTTCATTGTAAGGGGAGAGTAGTGATGAAGGAGAGCGGTTAGCTGCATGCTACAGCGTGGCTCGCGCTGCTGTGACGTCACGCCGGCGGCCGCAGGAACATTCTAGCACATTTTAATAAAGGCCGCTCGGAAACCCGATAAACATTACTCTGAATAACAGTTTTTATACATTTCTTCGCGTTGTTATTCAAGTATATCAATTAAAGTTGACGTGTCATTTTAAAATATTAACTGATCTTAAATTATAGTTTCTTGTGCACCAAGGAAATGTCTTGAGATTAATGACAAGCGGATCTTAGAGCTGTCAGATTAATTTACCTTCGATTAGTAGTAGCTTTCCTGCTGTAAATAAGTCCGCAAAACCTTAAATCGACAAGGTTGTAAATAAAAAAATAAATCAGGCATTTCATTAAATTGTTTTTTATATTTATAAAGTGGCTTTTGAGGTGTTCACTTGAGATAATTTCTTATATTTAAATAACACTGTGTATTAGAGGATGCTTCAGGTTATTACTTTATTAAAATGCTTTTAAAAACGTGCTTATTTTAAAAGATGATATACCAGTTTAATGAAAGAGAATGAATGAATTAAATATTTTTTTGAACAGTTAAAAAAGCGGTAAATAAAAATGAATGCAAAAATAAAGTTATAAAAGAATAATTTTGACATCACATCATGCTCAATTCATTTGAAGAGGGATAGGTGGAAGCTCTATACTATAGGTAAGCGCTAGTTAAAGGGACAGTTCACTCAAAAACAGAAAATATGTATGTGCTCGCCCTCAGGCCATCCAAGATGTAGATTCAGTTTCTTAATGGGAACAGGTTTTGAGAAATGCAGCATTGCATCACTTGATCACCAACGGATGCTTTGCAGTGAATGGGTGCCGTCAAAATAACAATCCAAACATCTGATTAAATCCTTACAATAATCCTCACCACTCCAGCCCATCAGTTAATGTCTTGAGACACACTAATCATTAATACACACCTTTAACCTCAACGAACAAGACGGATCAAACACCGTTTACAAGCAAAAACAGTTCTAAGCAAAAAAATCTTTCTACAAAAGACATGGACTGGAGTGGTGTGGGTTATTGTGATGTGTTTTTCAGCGGCACCCATTCACTGCAGACACATTTCTCTAAAATCTCATAAAGAAACAAACTCCTCTACATCTCAGATGGACTGAGAGTGTGTAAACTCACCAATTTTTATTTTTGTAGTGGGCCGTTCTTTTAAAGTGAAAGTTTCAAGAGCAATGATTTATTAAGATCATTGTGTTTTTCAGGTCATTTGTGTCATTCGGTCCTCGTAATCGATCGATAGGCGCAGCTGCCAAAAGCCAGGTAACTGTTGATTTATCTGAAGTAAGTGAGAAACGCGTTTTATAGATGGACAGAAGCTGTAACGGTAATTTCTGTTCTCACAACCAGGTGGTCACAAACTGCAAGAACACTGTGCAGGGTTTTAAGCGATTCCATGGCAGGGCGTTCAGCGACCCGTATGTTCAGACGGTGAAGTCCAGCCTGGTCTTTGATCTCGCTCAGATGCCAACTGGAACCACTGGTATTAAGGTGAGGCTAATTAAAAAGCAGCGATGGGGTGTTTCAACAGCTGCTCTGTTCAGATGTGGCTGTTTCACTGTGTTTTATTCTGTCCGTCTCCACAGGTCATGTATATGGAGGAGGAGAAGGTGTTCAGCATTGAGCAGGTCACTGCCATGCTGCTGACCAAACTAAAGGAGACCGCTGAAGCTGCTCTCAAAAAGCCTGTGGCAGACTGCGTCATTTCTGTACGCCAAGTATACTTCGCTTGAACTGTACAACGCAAAGAGTAGTGTGGTCATCTTCTGAGCTGTTCAATAACATTGCATTATTAAAACATACAAGTCAGATTTATTGTAGTTATTGTATTTGGGTTTGTTGGCAGATTTAGCAAGTCCTTGATTGATTTATGTTAGTGTATACTTTATTATTCCTCGTATATTTAAAGTAAGTAATATTGTAATGCATTATTCATGTCTGTGGTGTGTAGCTGTTGTAGTGAATGTGAGTAGTTAAAGTTGTTTTGTTTTGTGCGTAGGTTCCCAGCTTCTTTACTGATGCTGAGAGAAGATCAGTCATGGATGCCGCACAGATAGCAGGCCTGAACTGCCTCAGACTCATGAACGACACCACAGCAGGTGAATTACAGAGGATGGATGTACTACTTCCTCTCACTTTCACATGCTAAATGTTTGAGCTTTTCCAACTAAACAGATATGGTACAGTGCTGGCCCCCAAAACATTACAAATACAAGCAAAGAAGTGTTTCTCTAACATTGTGCTCATGTTCTAGTTGCACTGGCCTATGGGATCTACAAACAGGACCTGCCTGCTCCTGAGGAGAAGCCCAGAATTGTGGTGTTTGTGGATGTGGGCCATGCTGGTTACCAGGTCTCTGTGTGTGCTTTTAACAAGGGGAAGTTGAAGGTAAGGCCTTTCTCTCCACATGCTTTGATAGACACATTATTGTTTCAATTATTAACTGTCAAAATATTAATATTCAAGGCAGGGTTAGGTTATTACTGTTAACTGAATCTAAAACTATTACATGTTTGGTAATTAAAATAAGCCTACAATAAAGTACAATAATATTAGATTAAAAACGCATTCCAGTGAATTTATTTATTTATAAACAGTTTATTTGTAATTAATAATAAATTAAAACACTAAAATTACTAACTAAAAGCTAAACAGAAACGTATTTAACGTAAATAGTAATATTTAAAAAATAAAAAAAACCTAATAAAAATTACAAAACTTCTACTAACATTAAAACAAAAAACTTAAGTATATACATAAAACCTTAACAAACTGTGATATATATTCATATAATATTTATTTTTACTAAGACGTTAGTCGTCTTTCTTAAATCTGACAAGTTGTTTAGTGAGAGCAACTATAGTTTCATTTTCTATATGCTTTTGTAAATGTAGAGGAAAGCATATTTCCGAGACCAGCTGTGATGCGTGTAGTTGCTATAGGAAGGATTTGGTTCAGCTCTGAAGATGACATGTTTGACAGGTTTTGACATGCGTTTCACTTTTGTTCTGGCACATTCGGTCCTGACTTCAAAACACAGTAAAAACTGATTTTGTGTAATCTTAATGTGTGAACCAGCATATTTGTTTTAACATTGTCATCATTCCGCGAAACGATATAGTATCACGTGACTAACATTCAAACGTTAGCAAGACAATTTATAACAACTTCATATGAATATATATAATCACGTATGTATTTTAAATTTTCCATTGTTAATTGTGGTTGTCCAGTGTTTGTCACAAGATGGCGCCAAACGGTAATCTTTGT
>JAUCMT010000051.1:14678413-14695667 GCA_032357475.1 Enteromius thamalakanensis
TGGTCAGCATCGCGGGCCGCATTTGCATTTGTGACGGGCCGCATACGGCCCGCGGGCCGCAGGTTGAGAACCACTGCCTTAACCCAAACCACTAAACCTGTCACTAACCTTCCCTGTATCCACCTCAATAGCACTAATTTACATTACAATATGAGCACAATACATACATTGTACTTATTTTTTTGATGTAAGAAGTACATAGTAGTTAATATAGCCACCTAATATAACATGTAAGATGCAAAACCAAACGTTCATGAAATGATCTTTTCTGAGTGTGTTTGTGACCATAGTCATTTAAAAGACCCTGTAAACATTCATTATATTTGCTCTGTAAAGAACAAGATGCAAGTGGATCAAGAAGGGCAGAAGGCTCAAGGTGATGATCAGAAAGAACATGCAGACAAGAAATCAGACACTGAAGACATGGAGGTGTGTGAAAGCACTTGCACACCAACACCAGATATACAACAAAATATAGATGTGTTTAAAAGCGTGCATTTCCTATTGTTGTGCATCTAAAAATAGCCCAGGTTTATTCCTGTTGCTTTTATTATTTTTATTTTATTGTAATATAAAGTATCAAAATAACGACAAAGACATACAGAAAAGAAAAAAGGATGTGAAATTTAAAAAGCATTGTGCCGCTTGTATGTGCCTCATAGAAATATTACACCGTGCTTATGTTAAAAAAAACTGAATTTTGTATTGGAACCCTACACTGTACCAAAAGTCAAGTGCATTGGTCCAAAATATACAGTATAAGAGTCAAGCGATTGATTTAACAGACATCACCTGCTGTAATGCTAAATTGGAGATGATTTGACATTAATAAGAAAAAGAACAAACCCACAACCCACCACTGCTCTACAGCTCCTAATGTTTGCAATGGAAAGCTGGAAATTGACCTTGACTATAATGACTTTTAGACTTCAGAAGATAACAAACAAGAAAAGAAGAATGAACCTCCACAAGCCAAGAAAGCCAAAGTGAAGACAAAGACGGTGGATCTTCCCATCGACAACAGCCTGCACTGGCAGCTGAGCAGTGAAACGCTCAATCTGTTCATGGAGAATGAGGTACAAAGCTCTTAAACTACACCTACACATCAGATCCTCTGACTAGTGTTCTGTAGGAGAAGCTAGAGCTGCACACGTCTGCAAAAAAAAAAAAAAAATTATATATATATTTTGAACACTGGTAAAAGAAGCAGGTGCCTATTTTAGAATTGGCTTCTGACTTTGTGTTTGTTTTGTCTGTAGGGGAAGATGATTATGCAGGATAAGCTGGAGAAAGAAAGAAACGATGCCAAGAACTGTGTAGAAGAATATGTTTATGAAATGAGAGAAAAACTTCACGGAGCGCTGGAGAACTTTGTCAGCGAGGCTGTGAGTATCCACATGTGTTCGCTTTAGTTTATAAAGACAGCTGTCGTCTTAGTGTGGCTTTTATTAAGCAACGTCTTTTGATGCAGGATCGAGATGCTTTCTCCTTGAAGCTGGAGGACACTGAAAACTGGTTGTATGAAGAAGGAGAGGACCAGCAGAAGCAGGTGTACATCGATAAACTGGCCGAGTTGAAGGTAGATGCGTGTTGCTGATGTGTTGAAATTTGAGACTGTTCCCAATTAAAAAGAATGAAAAAAAATGAACGATCAAAATCGTGTGCTTCTAGAAACTGGGAGAGCCGATTCAAAACCGATACTTGGAGGCAGAGGAGCGGCCAAAAGTGTTGAATGAGCTCGGAAGGCAAATCCAGCAGCACATGAAGGTCGTCGAGGCTTATAAGGCCAAGGTAGTCGCTCATTTACTCAAGGCATATTTATTTATACGTGAGAGATTGGATGAATCACATTACTGTCATCTCTTAACTCAGGATGAGCTGTACGATCATTTGGATGAGCTGGAGATGATGAAGGTAGAACAGCAGGTGAATGAAACCATGACCTGGATGAACAACAAAATGAATCTGCAGAGCAAACAGAGTCTCAGTCAGGACCCTGTGGTTAAAGCCCAAGAGATTCAAGCCAAAACAAAGGTACGAACCTCATCAGTGTTCTGATTATCTCTGGAACTAAATCTGCTAAGGGCTACTTGTGTAGAAAATAATGTCAACTTTTTTTTTTTGGTAAAATCAAACTTTAAAGATGCGTTTAAAGTTAGAGGAAGAAGAGTTTTCATTACACTTACTTTACAGAATGAAGTTAATTTCATGCCTTAAATTGTGCGTCACAATCCTCTCACATTTACCGCCGCAAGTATAAACACTGGAGAAAAAACTTGTTTTATTATAAGCCCTTAGCAGATGTATGTCCCGTTGAGAAGCGAGTCGTCTAACTGTGCCTTCCTGGTTTTACAGGAGCTGTATTCTGCTTGCAATCATATCGTCACCAAACCCAAGCCCAAAGTGGAGCCACCGAAAGAGGAGACGCCGGCTGAGCAGAATGGCCCTGTGAACGGACAGGAGGGTTCAGACGCCCAGACGGGCAACCCAGAGAAGGGCCAAGCTGCTCCTGAAAACACAGAGGCCAAGCTTCCTGAAATGGACATCGACTAGGTTCTCTCAGCCCTCTTCTGCGCCCGCACCAGCCTCTCTCACGCCTCTTATATGCCTCTGAGTTTGGATTCAGAAAAAAGCAAAAAGAACAAACAAAAAAAAACATTGATTTGGTTGAAGCAGACTGACCAGTTCAGTTCTCCTGCTGTCGGTGGCATGTTTCTTTCTTCTGTTTTACAGGATGCATAGAGATCCAATCTCTCTCTTTTTTTGTTTTGTTTCTTTAAACAGGAAAAAACATGTAACAGATATAGGACTTTTTTTGGTTAATATCCACAGTTCCAGTTTCCTGAATACAAGGTGGACAAGATTATCAAATGGGACAGACTGATTTAGTGCTGTTTAACGGATAACACGTTTCTGTTCTGATCTACTGTTTGGAGTTTATTAGCATTGAAGATTTGCTGCACAGACTAACTTCAAGTGAAGTTTCTAACTACCGAATCACTGAATCTGCTGAACTTCTTCTCGAGGCGGAGGCATGAGCTGCACTGTATGTCCAAGTAGAGTTGAGTTACTGTTAATGCAGTATTTGGTTGTGAAAGGTGCGTCAGTCTGTGTCCACGGCCTGCGTGTGGTCGCTTTTTTTGGGTTTAGCACTGTTTGTTTGTTTTCCTTTTCTACTGTGCAGCCTGTGTGTGAATGGAGGAGACTAATTTGTTGTCCATTCCAGTCACAAATGATGAGAATAAACCATTCATTTTGGTATACAGTCAAAAGAATTTATTGGGATATATTGGAATGTATTTATTGGATGTACTGTACATACTGGTTTACTTTTAGTGTAATTACAGTGTCGGTTTAGTGGGGTGAAATAAAATCATCAGGTATTTTGAACATCGCATCTGGAAAAAAATGTGTCCCCAAAATATGCATGAAATGTCAACTATGGCGTAAAATATACAATACAGATCAGTTTACTAGCCAGTCTTAAAGTGTGCATCACAAACAGTCAAATATACACACTCCGTGACTGAAGCTGAAGACAGACGTTAGAACACAATGAAATTGTTTTAGTGACCAGTGCCAGTCTGTTTCTGATAGAAAGTGACCTTCAACAACCAATGGATGGACCTGAGACCATGCCCTGCACTTTTCCTTTTTTAGTAGTCCAATCCCTCTAAATCTTGTAAAATGTGGTGTTTAAATACTTTTTTTTTGCATAAATACTGTATTAAAGAAGGGATTAAAAAGTCTGAAAGCTGACATACTGCTTAATAAAGCTTACAGAAATATTAAAAGGACTTAGAATGAAAGAAAATGTGCTATGTAGATTAAAATATTACATTATATTAATCGCATCCAAAATAAAAGTTTTTGTTTACATAAACCTACTGTGTATATGTATTATAAGTAAACGCACACGCATGTATACATTTCAGAAAATGTTTTCATGTAAAATATATAATACACATAAAAATATATACAGATAGATTCATGTAAATCTTTTAAAAATATGCTGTATTTTAACATAAGCATTATACACGCATATATTATATGAAAACTTATTTTGGATGCAGTTTATTATTTGACGGCACTAAAAAAGAAGAGAAAAAATATATACGTTTTTTTGGAATCAACATAAAATGCAATAAACTGTTTGTGGGTTAAAATTAACAATAACTTAAATCTGAAAAATGTAAAAATAAACATGAATAATAATAATAATAATCATTTAAACACAATTATTTGTACTTCATTTTTGGATTCTGATTATGTAATCCAGATAACTGAATAACAGATAATTTATTAACCCACCTCTATTTAATTGTCGATTTAAGCTTTTGTTTTAATATGCAGGCCTATTAATAGACTAACGCTATGCTCGCGTTGCCTGGTTACGTTCCTCAAGCTATTAATTTGTGTGCCACGCCCACTTTAACGAAGGCAGCACATAAATTATCGGTTATGATTGAGCTTGTACGACTGTAGGGCATTGATTCGGGTTGTTAAATATGATTGTTAGGACAGCGTCATGTGGAAAACACACCAGGCGCAACGTGACGCCAATGAGAGCTGCCCCATCCTACAGTACGAAGCGTTTCAGATCTAACTCTGCGGTAATTATCGACTCGTTATAATCGCCATTTTTTCAAATCCTAGATTTCCAAAGGCACGGGGCTAAACGCAGTCGGGGTACTCGCCAGGTAAAAGCAAACGGATGCAACAAAGACAGGTGGGATTGTTTCCGGGAAGATTTCTGCTAAGTGCTCTTACACTACTGTTGCCAGTGAACGAATCATGAATATTAATGACAGGTGTTTGCTCAACGGATTACTTTTTAATTTACGTAAAAAATTAGTTACCGATTACTTTATTTTTCTTATTGCCCATTTGTGTTTATTGTTTATTGTTGAAGAGCAGTGTTGTGGAAAGTTACTTTTTTTTCAAAGTAATGCATTAAAATATTGGGTTACTCCCCCCAGAAAGTAACGTTACTTAGTTACTTTTATGGGAAGTAACGTGTACGTGACTTTTGCGTTACTTTGTTTGGGCATATAAGACGTTTTATTTAGCAAATGTAAAAGTAAATTCACATCTGTGTAATAGAACACAGGAGAAGAAAATGTAATAATCTTCAGGAAAATAAACAAAATACAATGAAGCACAATAGTTAGTTTTTGAGTATGGCTGAACTAGATCATTAAAGGTCAGCAGCAAAGATATTGGTTAATAAAATGAGATTAGATACATTTGTGTAATTGGATTATTGCAGGTAAGTACTAAATCTGTTTAACACAAAAGTAATGTAACGCCTTATACTTGACAAAAAAAGAATGCAGTATTGTAATGCACTGATTCTCACCGTGTGGTACACAGAGGAATAACTGAATTAAATATATATTATTATTAAAACACACTTTTTGCATGGTGGCTAAATGATGCTTGTTAAGTATTTTGATCAACTACTACTTTTTGTTTTTTAACCTTGCATTTAAGTACAGTACAGTTTTTATTTAACTTGTAGATATAGCTGTTTTATTTAAATCGCTTAAGTGTTTTTATTTACCCGAATGTAGACACACAGTGCAGTGTTTAATGTTTTTATTTTTTTTAATCTGTGCATAGCTGTGTAGCTGCATAATTAGGACTACTGTGCTGCTTTAGGCCTATTTTAATTTTGGTGGCACTTGGTGTAAAAACTCTTGGTTATGGTTCTGAACTGAATCTATGCATGTCCTTCACAAATTCTCATAATGGGATAGTAAAGAGCTTCAGAATCTCAGCAGAAGAACTTTTTACATTGTTTTTCACCAGCTGTATAGTAGAGAAATATATGATTTCAGGTGCAGCCTCATTCAGATCTCGCACACACCTGTGGAACGTTACCATGCAATACAACTTTTCTTTTTTGTTTTTGATGCCATGTTCTGCAAATTTACGTTTCAGAGTTACAAAGGCTGGTGGACGTCCTAATCGCCAGTCGCTGATTTCCGGGTGCAGGAGAGGTCATGCTGAGGTATCACTGTTGACCTCTAACAAAGCGTTGTATGAGTCTAAAATATGCAAAAAATTGTATGAGTCTAGCAGGGTCTGCAGACAGCCATACGATGTGTGAGAGTGTAATGAGTGTCCTCTGCTCTCAGCAGGGCACGTCCACTGCCGGTGCCTCCAAGGACTCCAGCCAGGACTCCACAAGTGAGTTTTATGCTCTCTTCTCAATGTTTGGTGCGGTTATTTCCTCACAGACCTATACGACCTGTTCTCTGTTACTGAGCAGGTATAACGATGCCCTCTGGTGTTTCCAGCTTCTTGTTGGATTGTTTGGATGTTGATTCTCCAGCTTCAAACACAGACACGACGCTTTCATCCATCGAGGAGTTTCGCAGAGCTGACAATTATGGTATAATTTGTTGTTATTTGCTTCTTGTACCAGGCCCACATGCTGCGATTTCTTACGTGGAACATGTGACCCTTTCTGCCACTGAACAGAAAAGAGCTACATAGATATTCTTCTTGAATATTGAGTGTATTATAATGTGTGTATACGGTATCCACTAATATTGGCACCCTTGGTAAATATGAGCAAAATCAGCTGTGAAAATAAATCTGTTTATCCAGAGACTACTTTTAAATAATTCATTAAATTCTTACCCATCATTGAATTTAAACAGTTAAAAGTGGGGAGAACATCTCCTGATAAAATATAGGTTTTTCTCTAATGTGTGGTGGCCACAATTATTGGTACCCCTGCCCTCAAAAATTGAGCCACCAAAGCCTTGGGGTCAGAAAGCTTAAAAAAAAAAAATAGCCCCTATATTACCACATGTTGGTCTCAAGAAGAGTTCTCCTGGCTCATCCAGAAACAAGCAGAAAACACTGCAGACTAAGTCTTCTGGTGAAGACGGGTGCGGGCATTTTCGAGTTCCTGGAAGTAAAAGCGTTTCTAATTCCTGCCGCGCGAACACCCCAAGAAGTGAGTAGTTCCACAATTAGTTCAGATACTACGCAATGGTTCCTGTGATGGGAAAGGCCCTTCTGAAAGATGGGTTTACGTCCACCGTTAAATACACTGCTGGATCTTTAATACTGTGGGCCTGTTTTTCTGGGGCAGGTCCTGGACAGCTTCAGATTCATGGCATCATGGATTCTATCAAATAGCCTAATGACTGCCTCTGTTAGGATCTTCCATCAGGACAGAAATCCAAAACAAACCTCAAAATGAACACTGAACAATGAGCACAAAACCAAGCTTTTGCCATCGACTCCTAATCCTCTGACCTGAACCCTGTAGAAAACGAGAGAGAATCTGAAGGGTGCTTCAGTGTCTCCGTACAAATCCTTATCATCTGCAGTATTTGAGTTTCTTGTGAAGATTGTCTCTGTTTGTTTGCCTCTCATGACCTCTCAGACGAGGAGGCAGCATTACTTGCTGAAGATGGGACGAGGAACGCGGTGAAAAACTCAACTCTTCTGGATCACAGCCACGCGCAGGATCTAGCGCTGCAGCAGCCCCCAAACCTCTCCTCCATTCTTGGTAAGCCATGGCTGTTTATGTCAATGCAGTGAGGGCTGGAGCATTTCACATAAATGTTTTAGCGCTGTGTTGTCAACATGAAAGGCTGTTGTGCTTTTATTTTATGCAGAGCTATCAATAAACCCTTCTGAAGAGAAATCGTTTACTTTGTCACCCATTCGGTAAGATGAAGTCAAATTTGATGCATATTATGTGTGTATGTTCATTCCAATTGAAGTTTGAAAATGTTTAATTAAAGCTGCATTTGTTTGATCAAAAATACAGTAAAAACCATAATATAATGAAACATTATTAGTATTAAAAAACTATTTTCTATTTGAAAATAGGATTAACTGTCATTTATTCCTTTGATGCAAAGTTTCCAGCATCAGTATTTAGTCCGTACTCCATTAATACTCAAAAATGTTGATTTGATGCTCGGTGATTAAGGTTTTTTTCGATGTTTGTGTGGCTTAATATTCTGTGGAAACTTTTTTTTCAAGATTATTTGATAAATAGAAGTTTAAAAACAGCATTTATTTGAAATGGCATCTTATGTAACATAAATGTAAACAAAGAAGTAATTACTTTCTGTTAAACACAAGCACCGAGGATCATGTGATACTGAAGACTGGAGAAATGATGCTGAAAATTCACCTCTGCATCACAGGAATCAATTACATCTTCAAATATATTACAATAGAAAGTAAAAAATCTGTAATAATGATTAAAAAAAAATTAAGATCATGTTCTGTGAAGTTATTTTGTATATTTTTCTACCAAACATATATCAGCTTAATTTGTGATTATTAATATGCATTGCTAAGAACTTTATTTGGACAACTTTAAGGCATTTTTTTATATTAAGAATTTTTTTTGCATTCTCAGATTTTCAAATAGTTGTGTGTCTGTCAAATATTGTCCAATCCCAGCAAACCATTCATCAGTTTATTCAGCTTTCAGATGGGGAAAAAAGGCCCTCATGACTGGATATGTGTTTCTGAGCACATAAATGCACATAGCATAGTGAAAAATCATCATGTTTCCAAACTGTTGACAAGCAATGTATACGTGATTATGTGCCAATATATTTTCCAGCCTCTCTCCTTTACGTGTGCCCCCTGAAACCTCAACATCAGACCCTGCATCAGGTACTTGAGTCTCGCGCCATAAAATCCAGTCCATTTTCTGTTTCTTTCTTTCTTTTATTCAATTAAAGCTGTGTTTCTGCTGTTTGCAGGATGTGTGTTAAAATCCGCTAATGAGAGAACGCCTGTGAATACTAGGGTTGTAGTTCTTTCCCCTGTTGCGAAAAAGGTGATTAATACTGTCCTTCATATTACTTCATATCATATGTACGGTCACATTTATGTCTGCATGACTAATTTCTTCCTCCTTGCTTTCTACTAGAATTGAGTAATGCGACTGATGAGTCTGTCTGCTCACTATGTATAGCATCGTAACATCAGAATAATGAGGAGAAACTTCCTTTTTTAGTGTTTTGCAGAAAAGGAACAACCGATAAAGCGTAGAAAAGTGACGTTCAGTGATATTGTGAGCATTCAAAACGTATCAAGCTGTAGATGTGGTAAGAGGGGCCAGCAGGACTCTGGAGTAAAGCTGGGTAAAGCAGGCAGAAGCGTGCCGGCGGGATCCCGAGACGTTTCCTCAGGGCCTGTGAAGTTTTTTGACTTTGCAAATGAGCGTGAGAGGGAAGCCTTTTTCCAGAGATTCAGACGAAGAAGCTTGTTTACGTTTCCTGCCAAAACGGTACTTTCTTTTTATTACACGAAATGAAATGTAAATGATGTCTCTGTTCCATCTGTGTGCATTTCTGTTCTTTATAGATCATCTCAATCTGAGAGGACTTCACAAGCTGATCAATGTACTTTTTCTTTCAAGTCAGAAAACACAGATTAATGGATCATTTCTGACCAGCAGAGGGCAGCCAACACCTCTACATCGTGCTTGCTTTACATTTCAACAAATATTTGAATTAGTTTGATGGCCACGCAGTGTTTTTAAGACCTCCAGATGGATGCATATGTGTGCATTTCTCAGAAACAAGAGCTGGATAATTTAATTTGAATGTAAAATGAAGTTAAAACAGATCAAGTTATGCCCAAGTCATCAAAATGAGAAAGCAACAATGCCTTGCATTGCTCGTGGAATATATTTTTACATGCTTTACACAGAAAATGAACCTTACGAAGTAAATTATATTAGATGTTTGTATACAAAAAATAATAAATATTTAAAAGACGAATGCAGAAGATTCTCATTATTACTCTTTTCTCTCTCTGTGTGAACATAGTGCCCGATTAAACGCATCGGTCTTAAATTTAACCCCAAAACATCAACACAGCCGTTCTGACCACGTGGTCTATGAACCAAAATATCAGCCAATCAGGAAAGCGCAGGGGAGCGCAGCGAATAATGGACCAATCAGAGCGCAGTGGCGTTGCCAAGCAGCTCGTGTGACTAATGGCAGTCATATGACTGGCCCACAAATGGAGTCCGTCTGCTGGAGGCGAATGTGGCTCAGGAATTAAACGCGAAAAGGGGATTTATCCTTTAAAACCGTGGCTCCATTATGGCTCCCACGTTATTTCATAAACTCTTCAACAAAAGGAGCGCGTTTTCACCGCCCGCGAAATGCAACAAGGAGGACACGGTGTTCAGGTAACATAGCGCGAGCTTCTCATCTCCAGCTTCCGGAGAATATAACATTCGCTTGAGTCAGTCCCGTGGGTATTGTACATTTAATATATTTAGCCTCGAGTCGAGTTTGTTTATGGTTATGTCTCCATGAATGTTTGGCTTCAAGCTAGTTGTCACGAGGCTTTCTCTAAACGCGCGATTAATTCCACACTTATTTTCTTTCCTGTCAGTCCTCGGCTTTTCTGCGCGATCATTAAAGGCAGAATATAACGTTAGCGATGCTGTGTACACAATTGGCGGTCTTGTACCCCTAATGTTATGTTGGTGGTGATTTAAAGCAGCTCGTGTTTGTTTGTATGATAAGCCGCGAGACTGGCACGTGACGCGATCCCTCGCCTGAGATGAGCAGGATCTGTGCAGCATGCAGAGAATACCCATCACAACAGCTTTCTTCCGTCTGAGTACAGCACTGACATGCTGGATTAATTTCTGTTGTAGGCTGATATTGTCGCTTTGTTTGATTTGTTGTTCTTAAGCTTATTTGGTGCGTTAGATTTTAAGCGTTTGGAAATCAGATTGGGATCCTGTAGTAAAGGGGGACTCCCAAGGCTGTTGGCTAACGTTATTTCTGATACTTCTGCTTGTAAAAACAAAACTGCTTATTTTCAGATTTTTTTATTTGTGGAAATTAGATTTGGCACTGTTTAGTAAATTCGCTGTTCTACATGGTTTCGACTTTATTTACCAATGAAAATGCAAATTGCTGCTGTTGGTATTTATTTATTTTTAAAGATTTGACTTACCAATAGCTATTTCTATATCTTTTTATAAACATTTCAACAAACAACGTATACCTAACAAACAATGGCCAATGCTAGCGAAAACACAATAAAAATAAATTTGCATTATTGCATACCAAAACTCAAAATATTGCTTAATGAGACATCAATTTAATCCAGGCATGGACTTCAAACTTGAGGAAAAGCTGCAGTAGACATGAACAAGACAAGTTAAAAATTCGGCCCTAGTGTACCAAGAGTGTACTGTAGTATGTGAGCCTGTGTCGTGACCTTATGACCTCTCATCCTGTATTATGTCTTCTCTCCACCTCTCTCTTCTGCAGGCAGCATCGCATCCAGCTGAATACGAGCAGTTAATATGTGAAACCACAATTAGATTAAACTTGGTGAAGCTGTGGTCTCTGTTGGCCTATTTCTTTAAATGTTGTTGTGAAGAGCTAGACACACACCAACAGTGTTCTGTCGTGCGTAAAGAGCCTATAGTACCTCAGATAGCAGAGAGGGCAGCTACATAAGTGACCCCGCTCAGAAGAACCATGGGGCTGCTCACATTTCTGGTTCTTTGGCAGGACAGATTGTTCTTGGTTGAGCCCGAAAGCTTTTGTGTGCTCTGCCAGTGATTACCTTCAGCCAGAGCCGGAGACCCCACGTCACGCGTTTGGAAATTAATATAGACCTAATGTTTTAAGCAACTGCAGCAGTATCTAATGTTACAATTAAAACATAAACACATTTTAAAATATACATCATTTTTTTTTAAGTTGTGTTATAAAAGCACAAGAGTAACGCAGTTTTTAGGGCCCCACGAAATGTTTCAGTTTTTAAATTCTGTTTTGTCAAATTAAATTTTAACAAAGGCCTGTGTTTAGGCCATTTTATTAATCAAAACCTATTATTTATTTAGTCGGAAATTCTGTTTAATGAACTTGATGAACATTTTTCTGGTTATCTATAAAACGAGTTAATTTTTAAATCGAATGAATAATAAACAAACTTAACATTTGCTAAATAGAGTTTTGCGGTTACAATTAAAATATGAAAGAAAACTGGTGTGAATACTCCTGAAAAATAATGTTTTAATTGGGCCTATAATTTTATTAGCAGGAGTAATAGTAGAATATTCTGTCAGAGTTTCTAACTTTAACCTAACTTTTATTTTGACGAGTTGCTTTAGTTTAGATGTATGTAGCTTAAAGTGATTTATGTCCTAATTTAGTGACACTGCATTGCGGAAACCAGAGGCTCTTTTGAGATCCACACAAGCTGAAGGATGTGTAGTCTTTCTGTGCTTCAATATTCTCAGACAACCGAGTTTTCTGCATCGCTGAAATCATAAGAGTGTAGGTTGGTGTATTTGGTGTGCGCTCATCCTCTTGTGACTGATTGCTGTTGTCATTAAGCATCTGCTTCTGTGTGCTCATGACGGGCAGAGAGAGTTAGAGATGAGACGATAACTCAGTGAGTGATTCATGATGATGTGCTCCGCTCATGTCTCATTCTTTTACTGTACGTCATGTGACTGTGGTCTTGTCTCTTGTGCCGGTCAGGACGCGTAGGACAGTGAGAGGACTAGGCTGGTTCTTGGAAAGTCAGATTAGCTTTCAAGTTGGAGATGGTCTACAAGAGTTGCTTTTCAAACAACACACACACAGGTTTATAGTGCTAGTGGTCCCAGTAAAATCTCATTGCTTCGAGTATTTATTTATTATGTTACGGTTTATTGCATACTGAGGAACAGGTGACTTCATCTGCAAAATCATCCTGTGGCTGGAAGTGTATTTTAGTAAAAGATGATCGTTAGTTGTATCTGGGGGTGTGCGATATGATGATTTTTGATCACGGATGTCCTGATGCACTGATGGTGTGTACGCCTGAACCCTGTCAAACAGCGCCTAATTACTGAACTAAGATATTTATCACATGTGATTGTGGTAATACTGCCAGGAACACACAGCGTTAAACACAGCTGCTTGTGTCTAAAGAGAAAGTAAACAATCAAGAGAAAAACGTAACAGTATATTAGACGCGTGCAGCAGAACTAAACATGCGCCGCTTGTCATTAAAGGGATATATCATTCAAAAATTATAATAGTGTCATTATTTACTCACTCACATGTTGTCCCAAACCTGTATTAATTTCTTTCTTGTGCTAAACACAAAATAAGCAAATAGTAGCTGGTCCTCATTGAATTTAATACAACGTTCAACAGAAAAAAGAAACTTATTCAGATAAAAACGAGCTGAGAGAGAGTAAAGAATGGATGTAGTGTAGAAGTGTTTAGTGTTTCACTTTTTATATTTGTTAATTTAGTACCGCTAAATACACCTACTCTTCCTGAAAAATAAAAGCATGTTTATTTAAAACTAATAAATAAAACAAGGCAAGCACTTTTGGAAATGTCAAACAATTATATTGCTATTGTACAATTACAATTGATATACAGTAATTATTTCTTTTATAGTACAAATTAGGGTTGGGTCGATAGACGATGCCATTGTCCATCGCTGATGGCCGAAAGACGTCACGATGCTTCGCCCAACCGCAGCAGCGGCAACCAGCTCGCGAAAAACACAATCTATGGCGGCAAATCTATGCCATTAATAAGCGAGCGCACCACTGATGCCAGCGAGCGCGGTAAATCATTTCCGCAACAGGAAAACAGATTTACATGCGAATAAACGGGGCTGCGAGCTCATATCAAACCCTCAATCCCTGCAATCACTCCCTGTGCTCACTCTCGTGTGAACCCTGTTTTGTCAGTCGTGGGGCGGGGCTTGGTGTTGTCTATCGCGATGTTTCACATTAGACATTGTACGATGCCAAATTGGTCAACATCGCCCAACCCTAGTACAAATAAAAAGGCTTATATATTTGGCACGCAAAATAAGTGTTTTTAAAAAAATACCTCAACGTTAAAGTAGAGTTTATAGCCACTTGCTGTCACAAAGTAAATTTGCGTTTTCATTCTTTCGTCTGCTGTTTGTTTCATTTCATGTGCTTTTATATGCATAATAAATAAACACAGTACACATACCTGTATCATGTAAGCAAAAACTTTTATTTGCGATGCAATTAATGGCGGTTAACCGTTTGACAGCGCTACACTTGACTAATATATCTCTTGGGAAGACTCGATCACTGCAGTAAGTGAAGCGTGTGTGTTGTTTAGTGCTGGATGCTGTGAGTTGTTGTGCCGTAGACCAGCAGCTGCACTCCTTCACAGACCAGACACTGAGCCCGAGCTATTATTGTCCTCGCTGGACTCTCGTAGGCAAGCGGACAGGAATGCGACCTGGAAACATTCCCACCGCAGGCATTCAAAACCGACCCCCGTTAGCAGACAGGAAGTGCGTCACGCTCTGGATGCTTGCTTTATGTAACGGCCGCTCACTCTCATCATGATCAGACGCTGACCTCCGCTCGCAGGAGTCCGGAGGGGACCCGCTAGCCTCCCGGTGTCCACATGACACCGTCTTCAGTCTCCAGCGATGCGTCCACATGTCTTTTGTCTCAGCTCGGCCTGGAGGTCACCTGACAGTCTCATGTTGTTTTGTGAATTTAGTTCATTACTATTCTTAGCAGTGCTCTGTGCTGAGGACGAGCGAGCCGTAGGCTGGGGAGGATGGGTACAAACGCTCTGATGCCCAGGTACCTGAGCACCACTTGCTTTCTGCTTGTCTGTGTGACAGGGTTTGTGTTGCTGAGTGAGAGGTTTTGCTGTAGGTGTAATAATGATCCGGTCTTATGCAACGTCCTGCAGATTGCGGTCAGCAGCTTAAAGACTTGTTCTCGTTCCGGAGGAGTGTATATAAGATCACATGGAAGATAATAGTCTAGGTCCTGTCACTTGTCTCTCCACTGAAGATATTATATTTCTCTTACTGCCGGGAAAAAATATTGCATTAATAGTAGTTACTCATTTTAAATTCAGCTTTTGTTTATTTAGGGCCTCATTCTGATAGAGAGGGAGGTGTCTGTACACGCATGATATGTATGTCATTCATGCATGTGCAGTAATAGCTGAACTCTCCTGTTTGCATCACTTTTGCTTTTTTTATTTTATCTTTTACCAAAATGTTTGAGATTTCTAGCTAAATAATGATTGCACAGGACTCGCAAAATGCAGTTTTTGGTAGCCCAAAATAAATTAAACAGCTGAATCATTCCAGAGTAGTTTATTTTTTAAAATCAAGCAAAATATGTTTGATGCATATTTTATTAAAAATGCAAACTCCTCCTCTTCCAGTCGAAGGTGTTTTAAGCTCGAGAAACGAGAGGTTTCCAGGAACGGCTTTAGACAGAGCAGCTCTGAGCTTACAAACACTGGAGGAAATGAACATGACAGTCTTCCTTCAGTGATGTATTTTTGATTTTTTTTATATGTGCATTACGTGCTCGTGTTTATTCGACAAAGCCTTTCTGAAAATTTTGATAGGATGTCAGGTCGCCACAAATAAATACATTAATGGAAAACAGATCCCACAGCACAATACCCGGAAACCAGCTTCATTGGCTGCATTTGAAGCCGGCGACACTGACCAGATGATGAATAAACACAGACTAGTTAACTTCGGTCCAGGCGGGAAGTGAAAGTAAAAAACAAGCGTGAATTCAAACGCGATTTCAACACTCAACGTAATTAACTGTGGCTCCCCGATGCCTGACAATTACATAACTACCAAAATATATTTGTATAAATACATTTTTCCTCCCTGTATGATCGCCCGATGGACAGGGCTGAGATGGATTTTGGTAGCCCGACTGGAAGACACAATATCCCCGGGGTGTCAAGCTAGTGATTTTGGGAGCCCTGTTGCAAAATCAAAGACTTATTTAGATGATATAAATATCTTTACTTAACATCGACAGAAAGTATATTCTCATTTTCTTTTTTATTTGAGAAGGATATATATTTCTTAGGATTACAGGACAATATCATGAGGCCTCTATCTAAAGTTTCAGTCAGATTTTAACCTTTTTTTTTTTTTTAATAAATTATTTTTCAAAATGTTTAATTATTTTAGAAATGTAAAATAAAAAGGTGCAACCATGCTGTGGGTGTATTATTTACTGGGTAAGGGTTAGCTCAATCCCTGATAAAGCGGGTGATGTGCTCCGTGTCGGGATGGCGAATGAGTCCAGTCGTCAGGAATGTGACGGGTAAACAGCCGTGCGCTCTGGGCCTTTCTTCACCTGCCTTGACGCAGAGCACAGAAATAACTCGTGCCCATGCCATTCCTGCCCTCGCTGCCTTCATCCCGCTCAAGATCCCTCACAGCTCCTGGTTAGATGAGTGGCTTCTGATGGCTGAAGGAAGCTTGTTAGTTAAAGGGATAGTTCACTCAAAAATAAATTTAATGAGTTACCGTCATGTCGTTACACACCTGCATGACCTTTAAGACAAGTTCAGGTATTTCTGTGGATCTTTCTGACCCTCAATGACCTGAAATCCTTTTATGATCAAGGAGATTGTAAAATAGAAATATTACAGGAATACCTTAAATGGTGAATTTTCATTTTGGGGTAAACTATCTCTTTAAAGTGCCCCCATTATGGGAAAGGAAAGGTGCATATTTTGGTTTTGTGAGTTCCCAACAATAAGACGATCTGCATGCAAGGTCAATATAAGGTCTTATAATATGCATTTGTTTTTACTTTATTTGCTCAACAACTCCCATAATATTTGCTTAATGATTTCTGTGATCTGCGGTGATTGAACGATTGGTTTCTTTTTCAAATTTAAACGTTGTTTTTAATATATTGTTATTACTGTAAAATAATAATCTGTAGCCTAACAAACACCAATATTTGTGCCAATATTACACAAACAAAACAAATAAATAAACGTGTTTTCCTGTGAAAGCACAGTGGTTCCAGTGGGGCATGCTGGAAGACAGCTTCTTTTATTAAAACACATTCACATGAATTATTTAACTGTGTTTGGGATTAAAAGTAATACAAGTTTGTACACCAAAAAAAGTGAATGCATTTCATCACTACTCTGCTTCCTATCTTAATTTTTAGGGATGCACCGAAATGAAATTCTTGGCCGAAACCGAATAATAATGAAATGCTTGGCCGAAGGCCGAATACCGAACGCAGTGTTTTGCATTTTTTCCCACTTATTTTGCCAATTTTTTCACCATTATTATAATCAAATAGTAAAAATTTGCTTTTTTACTATATTGTGTTGCTTTTTTTTAACTTTTTTTTTACATTCCAGCAGATATTATACAAACAAAGCACAATATAACTTAAAATAAATAAATTAGTAAAATAAAA
>JAUCMT010000051.1:14695767-14717320 GCA_032357475.1 Enteromius thamalakanensis
TCTTTGTTTTCTGTTATGAATATGTCATTCAACCCGACTAATCAGGTTGAATGTATAACGTGAATGTATCACTACGCCTTTAGGTTCGGTATCTTTAGGTTCACTGTCAAAAATGCTAATGTGAATGCTTAGCAGACCAGGACCAAATGTACATGTATAATTTTCCCTTTTTGGTTCAGACCAAAAGAACCAAACGAACTGAACTACAAGTGTGAGTACACCATTACATGTTCATTCTCATATGCAGGTGGAGGTAGGAACCCTGTGACTCCTCGATTTTTACGTCATTTTAACACAGTGACCATTAATGAATTTGATGACAAAACCATGTTCACCATCTTCTCAAGAATTCTGGACTGGCACTTGACCATCAGGTAATGGTGCTCCATGAACATGTCATCAGTGAATAAATTTGTTTGTTAAATACATTTTCTGTTTTTACCTGCTTTCAGATTTCCATTTTCCAAACCGTTCGCTAGCCTCACCTCTCAGATCATCAGTGCCACCATGTCTGTGTACCAGGAAGCCACTAAAAACCTACTACCAACACCAACCAAGTCCCACTACCTTTTCAACCTTCGAGATTTTTCCCGTGTCATCCAGGGGATTTGCTTATCACGACCCGAGACCGCTGATGATCCTACAGCCATAAAACGCTTATGGGTGCATGAGGTAACTGTAAACACAGTTTAAAGGGGTCATGTGATGTTGCTAAAAAGAACATTATTTTGGATTGTATGCATGTATTTGGTGTAATGCAATGTGTTTATGTTGTTTAAGTTTAAAAAAACACATTGTTTTTTAAATATTGTACATTTTAGTTTTTCCTCTAAGCCCTGCCTTCCAAAACGGATTGATTTGTACAATGCTTAACGTTCTAAAAAAAGTCTAAAAGATCATGACCATTTTCTTTTACGTGTTGCGTTACATCGCCTCATGTAAACATAGCATAAACTACATCAGCACTACAGTTTGCTGCTCCAAACATAGTAGTTTCACTTTCACTATGAAACACAGTGCTGGCAGCAACAGTACAGCTAGAATAATAGTTCCTGCAACCTTAGGGTCTTTTCTATGCACTAAAAGCTTTTAACACACCAAAGAGGAAGGAAAACTTGAAATTGCATAATTTAATAGGTCATATAATAATAAGAATGATAAACTAATGTAGAATCTCTCATGCAGGTGCTGAGGGTGTATTATGACCGCTTAGTGCATCCATCTGATTGTGCATGGATGGTGGGCTTCCTGCAAGAAGTTTCCAAGTCTCACCTGAAAGAAGATTTTCATCAGCTCTTCAAGCATCTGGACAGTGACATAGATGGGATTGTAACTGAAGATGACCTTCGAAGCCTCATGTTCTGTGATTTCCATGACCCCAAGGGTGAGGACCGCAACTACCGTGAAGTGGGTGACCCCGAGAAGCTCCGTCAGGTGGTGGAGACCCATCTTGAAGAGTACAACAATATCAGCAAAGCTCCCATGAATCTTGTCCTTTTCCGGTTCGCCATTGAACATGTATGTCGCGTATCCCGGATTCTCAAACAGCCCCGTGGTCACGCTCTTTTAGTAGGAGTCGGAGGCAGTGGCCGACAATCATTGACACGCTTGGCTGCCCACATGGCTGAAGCCGAACTGTTCCAGGTGGAGATCTCCAAGAGTTATGGGGTTACAGAGTGGCGCGATGACCTCAAACTCATCATGCAAAAATCGACATCTGGGGAAACTCATGGAGTCTTCCTTTTCACAGACACCCAAATTAAGTTGGAGTCATTTTTGGAGGATGTGAGTAACCTGTTAAACACTGGCGAGGTTCCCAATCTCTTTGCAGTTGATGAGAAGCAAGAGATTTGTGAGCGCATGCGCGTCTTGGACCGTCAACGCGAGCGTAGTAAGCAGACGGACGGCAGCCCACTGGCTCTCTTTAACATGTTTTTGGAGCGCTGCCGCAGTCAGTTGCATGTGGTACTGGCCATGAGTCCTATTGGAGACTCCTTCAGAAGCCGCTTGAGACGTTTCCCAGCTCTCATCAATTGCTGCACTATTGACTGGTTTCAGGTTGGTGTGAATGTGAATTGTTTTTGACGTAAATCAATACACAGCAATCATAGCAGTGGGCGTTTACTTTTGAGTCTAGAAATTAGCGTATTATTGATGTAAAAAGCGTAATAACATTATAAGTGGACCTCAGAGAACAGTACAAAATAAAAAAAAAACAAAGGCAGTTTGTGACCCTGTTTAATTTTTAGTTCGAAATGTGATATAAATGTTAAACACTTGTTTTAAACAACTTATTTTGAGGGACTGAATAATTATTTAATGTTTAATTTTAAGTATGCATCAAAAACTTTGAGTGTAATGAATCATTATGTTCCAAAAGAGCTGGCCAGAAGATGCGCTGCAGGCTGTGGCGTCTCGTTTCTTGGAAGATGTTGAAATGACGGACACTGCTCGTGAAGGCTGCATCAGCATGTGCAAAAGCTTCCACACATCCACCATCAATCTCTCCGCATTTTTCCTTTCGGAGCTTCAACGCTTCAACTATGTTACACCAACCTCCTATTTGGAGCTCATCTCTATGTTTAAGCATCTTCTCCAGGGAAAAAGAGCGTAAGTCATCCTGTTCTTAGAGGTTTTACATGAGTAAATAGGCTGTGTCATATTTTGGCACGTCAACTCTTTCTATATTAAGCATTATTTATGCCAGTGATGATAATGTTGTTATTGGTTTGCTTCAGTGAGGTCATGAAACTAAAGAGTCGTTATGAGGTTGGTCTCGAGAAGCTGGAATCGGCTGCTACTCAGGTGTCCACAATGCAGGTAGAGTTGGAGGCCCTTCAGCCTCAGCTGCATGTGGCCAGTAAAGAAGTTGAAGAGATAATGGTGGTCATCCAGCGAGAATCTGTTGAGGTGTCCAAGACTGAAAAAGTGGTCCGTGTGGATGAAGCAGAGGCTAATAAGCAGGCAATGGCTGCCGAGGCCATTAAAGATGAATGTGACGCTGATCTGGCAGTTGCTGTGCCCATTTTGGATGCTGCATTGGCTGCTTTGGATACTCTCACCACACAGGTTGGAGAAACTATAACTGACTAATTATTATTTATGATGCATATTTTTTTATAAGCAACAAAAAGCTCTCACATTGTTTTGGCCAAAGAAACATGTTCTAGTAGGAATTAGAGAGTTAAATTTTGCCATCATTTATTCAGTATCATCTCTGTCCAAAACCTGTACGACTTAATTTTTGCTGTGGAACAAAGAATATCATTTTGAAAAATGTTAGTAAACAAAAGGTTTTTAGTGATGATTGACTTCCATTCTGGATTCTCATTTTTGTGTGAACTATCCCTTTAAATAATAAACACCAGCAGTGTTCTCTTAACTCAAGTCACCTTTATTTATATAGCACTTTTAACAATACAGATTGTGTCAAAGCACTTAACAGTATCAAATAGAGTGAAAATAGAGTGTCAGTAATGTATAATGATAAGATGAAACATTTTCATTTTCAGTTAAAGATTTCATTATTGAATTTAAAAATGTAATTGTCTAGCTCCGTTTAGTTTAAATAGTATCTGTGTAATCAAATCAACGATAATCGCTAGAAATGGTGACTTGATGATTGTTGGTGACTTGATTAGTGTTCTTACTCTGTACTTTTTAAACTACTGCACACTGCCAATATCCAGTAAATTAATCTGTGTCACACTCTGTAGGATATAACTTTAGTTAAATCTATGAAGAACCCTCCAGCTGGTGTCAAGCTGGTGATGGAAGCCATCTGCATCCTCAAAGGCATAAAACCAGACCGTATCCCAGACCCCTCAGGCTCTGGCAAGAAGGTGGAGGACTTCTGGGGGCCAGCGAAAAAAATACTAGGAGAAATGAAGTTTCTCCAGAGCCTTCATGAGTTCAATAAAGACAATATTCCAGCCAGCCAAATGAGCATCATCCGCAACAAATACATCACCAACCCAGACTTTGTTCCTGAAAAGATCCGCATGGCCTCCGCTGCTGCAGAGGGGCTTTGTAAATGGGTTTGTGCCATGGACTCCTATGATAAGTAAGTTTTAGCTTAACGAACTAAACATGAAAAATATTATTAATAAGAGCCTTTTCATGGTGCCAACTTCTTTTCCTTCACAGAGTAGCAAAGGTAGTGGCCCCTAAGAAAGAGAAGTTGGCATTGGCAAAAGAGAAGCTGAACGTGGCCACGAAGAGCCTCCAGAAGAAACAGGCTGCTTTGAAGGAGGTCCAGGACAAATTAGCTAAACTACAGGAGACCCTGGAAGCCAACAAGAACAAAAAAGCTGACCTTGAAAATCAGGTAAGCAAAGGACAGTAGTCACAAAAGAGGTTACGCAAGATTCTGACCATCTGACTACTTTTCCTGAAGGCTTGCGTTTTACACCAACAATTTTTTTCTGGTGACATTCTTTGTAACCTCCGGTGCAGCCCAACCCTGTTACAATGGCCGCTCTTGGCTGTAAGTTTGTTTATTCATGAACTTAGTTTGTGTTTTTACATCAAGAAGAGTTGAGGGAATGTTTTCCTTTTCTTCTTTGTTTACTTTCTTTCAGATCATTTTATGTTCCAACTTTGAAGTCGTAAGAGTGAAGCCTTTGTTTCTAAACCCTCACAGAAAACACACAGGGGCACATGCACACACACACACACACACTGTGTTCTCATTTGTCTGTAGAGACTGCCTGTCAGTTTAGCGTGTGTTTGGGTAAACCAAGCATCACCAAGGCCCTTCTGCCGTTTTCTGCCCTATTTCACTTCCTTTCATGTTCCTTCTTCTTTTTTCCCTCCTTTTCTCCATGTTTGTAATTCAGGTTGTCTGTTTTCCCTATTGGAGGGTTGAAATTGTTTATGCCATGCTCTCTCAAGCATGGCCAAAATCAAGGCACTTGAATGCACTAAGGCAAACCTGTTATGCTGTTCCTGAAGCTCCACTGGAACGGTCTCTTTTAAATTGTTTTCTCACTTTGGGATACGAGTTAAAAAGAACAGGAATTATGGAGCAGTTCATCTCAAAGAGCATAGGGTGTCATGCTGCCGGATACAGCAGTGTCACAAAGAATTAGTGAAGTACCATCACGGGAGTGAATAAGATGTTTGGATTGTTCAGTGATTGTGCTGTCAGCTTCAGGCCCCAGCGCTGATCTCCCATCACTCTCTGCAGTAGCTGTGCAGGCTCACTATGTCATTTCTAACAAAGACTATGTTTCTCTGGTGCCAAACTGGGGTTTAAAGATCCATTTTTCTGTGGTGATGAAGGCCTGCACAAGAGGATCAGACATTCAATTGGATGCTTTATTTAGATGGA
The DNA here is from genome assembly GCA_032357475.1 of Enteromius thamalakanensis. Taxonomy (NCBI): domain Eukaryota; kingdom Metazoa; phylum Chordata; class Actinopteri; order Cypriniformes; family Cyprinidae; genus Enteromius; species Enteromius thamalakanensis. The sequence continues at coordinate 14,701,100 of JAUCMT010000051.1, forward strand.
GGTTTGTGTAGTAAACAAATTAATTTATGGTCACTAATGTTTTATATAAATTAAGTCATGTCTGATTGTCCTTTTCTAAACTGTGTGAATGGCTGATTAAATCTGAATACAAATGACTTAATGACACTTAACCTGCTGTGTCTTTGATGCCAACACCTGTTTTAGCATGTTTTAAATTGTTAAATTATATTTTTAATAGGGATGCACCGAAATGAAATTCTTGGCCGAAGCCGAATAATAATGAAATGCTTGGCCGCGGTGTTTCGCATTTTTTTCCATTTATTTTGCCAATTTTTTCACCATTATTATAATTAAATAGTAAAAATGTTCTTTTTACTATTTTGTGTTGCTTTTCAGAGAAATAAATCAAATAACAAAAATACAATTTCAAAATATTTATTTAACACTGAACATTTTTTTTTACATTCCAGCAGATATTATACAAACAAAGCACAATATAACTTAAAATAAATAAATTAGTAAAATAAAAAAATATTTTTATTTGGCCATCTTTGAAGCTCCCCTTCTTGAATAGCCTATGTTAAGCCAATAACTGACTGCTGTAACTCTGTATGTCTACAACAACAAATTAGAGGATCTCATCGAACATATCAGACAGCGACACTGTGCGCGGCTCATCTGTAGTACGAGCCCGTTTACTCTCTGCGCTGTTTTCATCTCCTGCGCTGTGCATCACCTAGCGGCTTTCCCAAATCCAACTCGGCCTGGATCATTCAGCAGAACCGTGTCTGCAAACGGCCGTTTTTGCCTCTTTCTCTGACACTTTAAAGTGCTTCCACACTGCTAACATATTTGCTGCATAAAGCGCGCGCCTCTCACTCTACGCGGGTTACTACTTGATCGCGTTGCTAAAAACGTCATTGTTCGGCAAAATTTACTTTTTACTTATTCGGCGCACACCGAAGGTGCTTTTTTTTGGCTATTTTCGGCCGAATAATTTTGGTTGCCGAATATTTGGTGCATCCCTATTAATTTTCTCTGTTTTCTATTATCTCTGCTTTATTTCCTAGGCGTGGTTTAATATTATCCCTCTATTTGTAAATGCAGTTCTGCAAAGGCATTTTTAGTGTTTACTCTAAATATTTGTTTTTATTTTTAATAAAACTAAAATGTGTGTTTATTAAACTATTAATATTATTATAACATACTAATTTAGAGAGACCTTATGTGATGTTTATGAGGTTATTTTGGAAGAATGCTAGCATAAGTAATAATAAATGTTTTCTTATGCAAGATTGTTATTTTAAAGGATGTGCACGAAAGTCGTTCTTCTGTCAGACGCAGTTAATCGAGCTGTCCCCGGTTCAGTGTCTGCGGTCACATGAGATGTTGACAGGTTTATTGTCAGTGACTTTATTCTATTGTTATTTCGTATCCTATATATATATAGTGTGGCGTGACTTGTTGACAGTGGGCCAAACCAGTTAAGAACCACTGCTTTAAATCGTTGGGTTCTCCGTCATCGTCACTCTATTAAGCAGAACCTATGTGCGGAACAGACGGACATTAACAAGTGCAGGCAAATGTCTTAATATTATTGAAAATTAGAAAAGGTTAAAATATGCTAGGTCACAGTTATTTAGCAATATATGGGAGGTTTTTTTTTCCCCTGCAGAACCGTTATCGTCGGAGCTTATCGAAATGGCGGTCTTTAGTTTGGGTACCCATCCCTACTAATGTTTCATGTTGATGTCCACATGAGATGTATTTGTTTCAATGAAGCAGAGTTGACTCTTCTTTTGAGAGATGATAACTTTGTGTACTTCCAGATTTAAACGTTTGCAGTACGTTGTGGTTCTTTAGTGCTGTGTTACACATATTACATCAACACTTGAATCTTCAGTGTGTTTTCAGTGCTCATGTTCCTGTCTCTGTCCCTCAGCTGGTCGTCACCGGAGCTGGAGCCCAGCCAGATCCGTCTCATCGTCTACCAGGACTGCGAGCGGCGCGGCAGGAACGTCCTCTTCGACTCGGATGCCAGAAAGAGAAGCACGGAAGATGCCCCGGTCACGGTGAGCCCTTATCTCCAGTAATAATAGCATCAGCTGACACTGAGTGTGTAAGCATTCTTTCACATTCACATGACTGAAGGCGTGTCGAGCTCTCGGTCACGTCTGCTCGTTGTTTGTCATTACATGTCATCAGGCTGCGGGTGCAGCACAAAAAACCCAACGTTTGCCACACCTGCTTCTGTCACCTGACTGCCATGTGAAAAGTGAAAGGAATTCTGATCTGTGTTTCCCTAATCAGTCTGAATGTGATGAGATACAAGGAAACATGGACCTGTGAAAGGTGTTGATGTTGTAAAATGTTTTATGCAACAAACATAATTCATGAGGATCTTAATTTAGTCTTCCACAAACAAAGACCTTAAATCAGAGTCTTAAATTCATAGTTTTAAATGTAAAAATGTCCAAATTTGCCTTATATTTTATTGTGTTCCGGTCAATTTATGCAATGCATTTTTTAAACTACCTTCATAAACCCATGAAATTGAAGTCATTTTCAAACGGTACAATATTGTTCCAAAAGGCTCAACATTATAAATAAGTAAGCCCTGGATCATTCATTCTGTGGCTTAGCATTTGATATTCAGTAGTTAGTTAAGTATGGCTTTGACCTGAAATAAAAACACACAGCGTGTGTGTAAAATATTGATGATTAAAAACGTAAAGCATGCTCTTTAAAATCCAGTGTGGGCAGATGAATAATAAACAGGCCGTGTAGTGTGTTCGGGTGAGGCTCTGGAGATCACTGATATGGAGCTGCGGCTGCAATCACATGACGCTTTTGGCAGAGGATATTGTTTCACCAGAGAGAGACAGAGAGTCATTGACTGAGAGCAGAAGAGAGCGAGTAAGCAAACGGCCCTGCTCACGAGTTGTTAAGGAAGTCATATGACGGTCTCACATGCTCGAGTTCCTTTGTGCTCTTCGAAGAGCGGGCCATTAGAGACGCTGAGCCTGGCACGCACAGCCAAAACACTCATTAACTCAGGCCTTCAGTACTGGACCTCGCAGAGATGCACTCTTTATTGACTAACAGCTAGGGTTAAAGTTAAATAGCGTGCGAGAAAAAGTGTTTATGTGCACATTTAGAGATTCATGTCTTAATCCGTTAAATCCATGCAAGCAAAACTAAAGCTTAATAAGACTAAATAAGACACGCGTATCTTGATATTTTTAGGCTGCATTGCATTAAATGGCATAGCGCTATATTCTACTTTTTTTTGGTTTGGATTGAAAAAAATCATATCCTGAGATGTTTTTGCATATTAAAAGCTGTGAAAGCAAATAGAGTGAGCTGTATATTATGGGCAGAAAAGTTAAAATCACATTATATTGCATCATTACAGTCTGAAAGCTAATATAATGATATGATATTCTAGAGTGATCAGACTGACTTATCAATGTTTGTATGGATTGATGTAAACTCGCACACAAGTGTCATCAGGTCATGAATCGTTTTAAACAGGCCTCGCCGTTTCTTTTTGCGTGTTCATTCGCTGCTCATCCGTACTCCAGACGATCACACATCTTAACTTTGAGGTTTAGTGACTGCGCTCATGAGGGTTGTTGAGTTTGTCCGTGTGTTGTTTGCAGAGGGTGTGTGGAGAGGCACAGGCGAAGATGTTTGGGAAGTGTTGTCAGCTGAGGCCTACGGGGGGCAGCTCCAGTTCCCTGGACAGCAGCTCGTCCTGCGCCTCCGAGCCCAAAGAACAGAACCGCTTCCAGGTGAGGCCCGCTCTCTCTTTAGGTTCTCCGTGTTTATTAAGGGTCGACATTTGCCACCTAAAATGTTAATATAAATGTTATATGTTAACATCATTATATGTATGCATTATCTTGTATACCAGGTTCTTGTATTTTAAATAAAATTGAGTAATGAGATGCATTAAAATGAGTCAGGATAAACAAAATCCATTTTTGCACTGCAGAAGCTGCATCTGAAGCATTTAAACATGTTTACACAGCAAATACAAGACTGTTTTGATTGTTAAAATGTTTAATATGAAATTAAACTGCCAGTAGGTCATTGAGTCTTCCTTTCTTATATTTCTGAACATACATTAAAGACAGGTTTGTGCAATATGTGCCTTCATATTTCATGCATTATTTCAGCAAATATATTAATCAAGTGCTTGGCTTTACATTTACACCATGTTTAGAACAACACGTGCGCTACATTTGGAAATTAACTTTCTTTAATAAGATGGTTAATACGTTTTTCTTTATCAAAAACAGATTGGCAGTAGTGTGCATAAAATATGCAATGGTGATAGCATTAAGAAAGAACAGAACTGCTGTTTTGCTATATCATATCATATAGAAATACAAAATATTAACTCCTATGTTTCTTTTTTTTTACCCTCATCTATTTTCAAAGCATGCTCTCATGATGTGCTTTTGTTTGGTTTGTGCAAACTCACTGACTCTCATCAGAGAGTAAAACATGAACTGTAGATCCGTATCACACGCCTCCTGCAGATTCAGACCGGTGTGTTTTGCTCATTCTTTCGTTGTCTCAGGGCTCCTCACGGTGCTCATCGGACGCTAACATGCTCGGAGAGATGATGTTCGGCTCGGTGGCCATGAGCTACAAAGGCTCGACGCTGAAGATCCACCAGATAAGGTGAGTGTACGGCTCTCGAGCTGATGCTGTGTGAGTGTGTGAGGAGCAGTCTGTGCTGATCAGGTGTGTGTGTTTGTTCCCAGATCTCCTCCGCAGCTGATGCTCAGTAAAGTGTTTACAGCGAGAACGGGCGGAAGCGTCTACGGCAGCCTGAACACGTAAGAGACACATACAGGTTTCCATTTTTTGTGGGGACTCTCCATAGACGTCATGGATTTTATACTGTACAAATTGTATTTTCTATAGCCCTACACCTAAACCCACCCCTTACAGGAAGCGTTTTTCTATTTCAGACCAAAAACAATCCTTGTGGGGACATTTTTTCCCCGTAACATGATAGATGCCAGGTACACGCATACACTCACTGTGGTCTGTTGCTTCATTGCACCTCTTGATTTCTCGACAGACTGCAGGACAGTTTAGAGTTCATCAATCAGGACCCCGGTGCGCTGCGGCCCGAGCAGAACACCGCCGCTAACGGCTTCCTGGGCAGCATAGGTAACGCAAGATCCTTCCTTTTGACCACATTTGCTGTTCCAACTGACAAAAACATTTGTTTAACTGTTACGATCTCAGTGCTTTCCCAACGTGTCTTGTGTCTGTCCTTCCTTCTCCATTGTGCTCAAGTTTTCTTTGAAATCATGACATCGTCACATGTGCAGGTCATAGTTCTTCTTTTACATGTTGACCTTTTACTTTGCAGAAAGAAACTCTTTAACCCAATTTAAAATTAATTTGACCTTTTCTTTGCTTATTCCCAAATTGGAAATATATAAATAATTTAGATGCATTTTTTAATAAGGTGTATTATAAAATCCGATAATTTACTACACAGTATAAATAAAAAAAAAATATGAAGTTTTCTCTCCCATGTTGTTTTTGATATAAATAAATACATAGGCCCCTGGTTTTCTGGACTTAAGCCTAGTCCTGGACTAAAATGCAAGTCTGGAGTTGTTTCAACTAAAAGAAACTTGCACTGATTGATCTTGAAATATGTCAGTGCCCTTGTTTTGTCTCAAGATACACACCAGTAATGCTTTTTCTAAGGCATGCCTATATTAAAAATTACTTTAAAATAATTGAACTATGGCCTAGTCCTGGCTTAACTAAGCCATCTCTGTAAAACTAGGCCAGAGTATTTATTTTCTTTTAAATTAGACTAAAATGTTTATTTTGTCCATTACAGTGGACGTCATTCATTAGATAGTTGAAGAAAAAACACGTGACACAGTAATGTGATTAAATCTGCAGAGACCCGTGTGTCAGCAGGTACAGTGAACTCTGCTACAATCATCATTAATACCACAGTTCATTATAGCTGACACTAGTTTATAACACACAGTAATAGTTTATAGTACAGTTAATTGTAGTTCACAACTTTTTTGACACTTTTTGAAGACACAAATAGCACTTTATATGCTTTGGTTAGCTCATGATGCTGACATTTATTATGTAACCAAATGTCCTGAAACACAGCTGTAATGAGAAGGATATCTGATTAATTGTTGTCATGAATATCAAGTTCAGTACATACAGGCTTGGTTCGTTTTTATGCAGAATGTAATACTTGTTTTCAGGCTGAACTATGACCTGCACATGTTTTTTAAACGTTATCTAACTATCATGTACATTCAGAGTTGTTTGTGTGCAACACCCACAGATTATTGAATTGAGCCCTTCGTCTCTCTGTCTGTGTCATCCTGACAGCTTAAGATGCACTACTGGTCAAAAGTGTGGAGTTATTACCAGAAATGCCTTTTTTAAAAAAAGTCTCTTTTGGTCACCAGGACTGTGTTGATGTTATCAGAAAATATTGTAAAACATCTTGTGAAATATCATTACTCTGAGCTATTCAGCATCACATGATCCTTATTTTGATCGGATTAAGCGTGGCCATAGGAGACTTCTTTTAGAAAATATAAAAAGAATAGAAATAACTCCAGACTTTTGAGCATCTGTGTCTCTTCCTGTACTGAACTAACAGTTGGATGTGTGTCTTTCTCTTCATTTGTCGTCCTGCTCTCCTGAACCGTACCGTACAGGTTTCTCTCAGCTCTGCAGCCCGCGCCGGGCGCTCTCAGAGCAAGGCCCTCTCCGTCTCATCAAGAGCGCCTCTTTCTTTTCAGGTTGGCGTGTGTGTGTGTGTGTGTGTGTGTGCACAAGTGTGCATGCGGCACTAGTGTCTTATGCATGTGCGTCCAAGGTGTTAGCTAGTGCTTTATCACAGCTTTTAGGATGTGTAACTGGTGTGATCTCTCTAGCTTTGACAAGCCAAGGGTTTCTTTCTCCCCCCACGTCCCCCATAATGCACTGGTTTGCCTTCTCCTGTCTCCTGCGTGTGCATGTGTCTTTGCTGATGTGTAGGTAGATCACAGTGGTGATAGGTTGGCTGGACGATTGGTGGGTAGGGATAAGCAAACTCTTTAATATCGTCCCTGCTTGACTGTCTCTGCTTGCTCTCAGGACACAGTAACCCCATGGACATGCCGGGCCGAGGACTGTACGATGAGAGAGACAGTGGCATCGCCCGCTCAGGTGAGTCTATTCACACATGCACGTGTGACCAAAAAACCCCCATAATCTTTCCATTGATGTATGGTTTGTTAAATAGATAATTTTGACCCATATTTGGCTGTTGCAACAAATATACCCAAGAGACTTCAGACCCCTTGTGCTCCAGGGTCACATATGAGACACATTTAATGCGGGTGATTTTTATTTCTAGTCTACAAGTAAGAAAAGGTCATATTTAGGGCGTTTTTTTGAATACAGGCCATAAAATGTTATTGTACTAAAAAGCAGTAAAAGTTGTTTGTAAGTGTTTAAAAACCTGTCCACAACGCTGCGGAGACGAACCTTTACTAAGGAATGGAGAGAAGGCCTTGTTTCTATGGATGATGTCAGCACGCAGTGATTGGCTGATTGAAGAGAGGAGGAGTCTCTGTCAGATATAGAGCTCAATATTATGTTGCCATATTCAAATGAAGGTTTAAAAATATAAAAATGTAATGTCACGTTCAATTAATGTCACTAAAATGTCACTAATTAAATAAATATGTTTAGCTAATTGTCATGTGTGCTTCTCATAATTAGTGAATATGCATATAAACAGAGTAGAATAATCATTGTTGATAGTAAGACATGCAGACATAAGAATGTAATGGTGTTAGGATAACCTCCAAAGGTGATATCTTTTTAAAAGCTTATTTTAGTTGAGTGATTGCTGGCAAAAGCCATCTTAGAATAAATATAAATCCACGGCACGGTGAAGCTCTCGGCGCAGGAATCTCTGCCCTGTGCCGTTAAGATGTGCAGCTTTCTGAAAATGCAGCAGACCTGGAAAAGCTTGTGCAATGGAAAGTGCCTGATGACCTGTGCTGCATAGCTGGGATCTCTCGTTCTGGCTAATGCAGCATCACATGCACAGACGTTTATATTTAGCGGTTCCCAAAACTGCCCGCCTGCACTAGTAAATGAGGTGGCTAATTCAGGCCTGGGTCTCATCTCCATTGAGCTCTTTGAGCGTGTCACCTCGTTCTGAACATCACTCTCCGGTGACCCTGAAAAACTCAAAGCTTTCAGGGTATCACCACTGCTCGTTTCATCATGTGATGGGTGTTTCTTAAAGCAAAGATTCAAATATGCTCACCCTCAGGCCATTCAAGACGTAGAGGAGTTTGTTTTATTTTAGTGGATCCTTTAAGCAGTGAATGGGTGCCGTCAGATTCGATTAATCGCCGATAAGAGGTGCAATTGATTAAATCTCCACCGCAAAACATGTGCAAGTAGCTGAGAGTGACGGGCTGGATGATAGAGTTTGGTAGCCGACTGGAGGACACAATAGCCCCGGGACGCCAGGCTAGCGATTTTGCAAGCCCTGTTACTTTCATTTTATTAAAAGTAGGCCCACAGCTCAGAAATGATGCACAGAGAATGTCCTTATAGTACGTTACTCTTGCCGTGTGTGAGTGTTTGCTCCTGATGATGAGCATGTGATCACACTGACTCCCTGATCCTCTCTTCTCTCCACAGCGTCTTTAAGCAGCCTGTTGATCACCCCGTTTCCATCACCGGGCTCCTCTCTCACCAGCAGCTGTGCTAGTAGCTACCAGCGACGCTGGTTACGCAGTCAAACCACCAGCCTGGAGAACGGTGTCTTCCCTCGATGGTGCGATTACATCACACTCACAAACTTAAATGACAATACAGGAGAAACTTCTTCAGCTTAACATGTCCCAGTAGTTATATGTGCCTGAAATAAGGCTGTTACAATAGGAAAACATTAAATACAATTGTACTCGCATGATTCATGACACAAAGATACAGATGCTGTAATCTATCAGAAATAATAACTGAATAAAACATGTCAAAATAAACCCGCTCACAACCCCCCCGTCTAACCCAGCGGTGTGTTTACGTTCCAGGTCTGTGGAGGAGAGCTTCAACATGTCTGACGAGAACGGCGGGCCAAGTTTGGGTGTTGCCAGGAAGAAGAAGATCGCTATTGGTGTCATCTTCCTGCTCTCGCCCAACGAGGAAGAAAATGCCAAGTTCCAGGACTTTTTCTTCTCTCACTTTCCTCTCTTTGAGAGTCACATGAACAAACTCAAAACGGCCATTGAGCAGGTTAGACATGATTTGTGTTTTTTTTTTGCATCTCCGTCTGCTGCTCCTCTCTTACGGTGTGTGTTTGTTGCTCTTCGAAGGCTATGATACTGAGCCGGAGGTCAGCTGATGCCAGCCAGAGAGCTTTGGCTTACAGTCGCATGGTGGACGGCCTCAATGAGTTTAGGTGAGTTTTTGGTGACATGTCTGTGGACGCTGCTCACCAGGTGTTTTGTTATTTGCATCCACTAAAAGTCCAGCCAAGGTTTACTGGACACTTAATCCACTAATCGGCTCATGTGACATGGGACACTGATCTGAGAGCGCTTTCATATGCGATGACTTTGTGTCCAATCTTAATGAATGCCTCTGGAGGCGTTGCTGGAAGTTTCCTGCCGCTGCACTTAGCTCGATGAACTTTGACATGATTCACACGATAACTCCCGCATCATGTTCAGGGACACCAGAAGCGTTCTGCATTCAAAGAAATAAAAACAAAAATCCACCTGGCAGTCATACTAGAGGCGTCGCATTTTTAAAACCATGTCATTAGAAAAAGGCATTGTTTTCATGCTTTCTATGATCTCAGGGACACACAAACCTTGTTCAGACTGTCAGTCCTAATCTGATTCTGTGCATATCCAGTCTGAACGAGTTACTGTCCACCCATAGTTTTACTGAATTCAATCTGAGCGGTCAGACTAAGAAAGGATTTGAAAACAGGATAGTTCATAATTTGTAAAAATCACATTTTTGTATTATTTATAATTTTATTTATTTGAATGCCTTTCAGAATCTGATACAACACACAAATCGGATCTGGACTTGACTTCTCCTAAAAGACAAACATTGTATTCCTGCTGTGCCATCAAAACATTGATCTGTTAGTTTAACAGAACTGCTGAAAAACTGCAGTAATGAAACGTTTGTATTTGACAATCCGTTAATAGATTAAGGAGTTTGTCGTTTGCTGTGCATAGAAGCATCAGCTAATAAATAGAACATGTTGATAAAACAAGATGTGCACTTTCAAGCTTTAAACCGGCCATTAGTTTATTGGTCTTAAATAATAATGCTTGTAAATAGGAGCAGAATTCTTAATTCTTACGGTGCATATAACATATAGCATATAACATCTTGCTAAGGAACCGAGCAGAAGGCCGTATGAGCTTGTGCTTCTGTGTAAAATAAGCTCGGTCCGTGTCAGTGCTTCAGAGGTGTGCAGCCTCTCATACCTCCGAGTCATATGCTTGTTGGTCCACAGCCAGAGCAACCTGACCCCAGTGCCACAGAAACCTTATCTCCCTCACACACTGTCAGGACAGACCAGAATAGTCAATAATGTGCAAGTGAACAGACAAACAAATATTTCAGATGAAGCTGGACATCAGTGTGTGATTTATGTGTAAAAAAAAATCAGTTGTGCGACTTTTTAATTAAGACGGGGATCAAGGTGTAAAATACAGTAGTTATAGACTTTACTTAATTTTAAATATAATGCTCTTTTACAACAATAGATAGCAATAAACCATTTTAGTAGTGTCACAAAAGGTAAGCTGTTAAATCTTCTATTTTGATATTTCCAAATTCCTCCAATACCGCATCACTTCAATAATCGGCCAGGCCTGATTTTAAGTGATGATCGTTTAGCATGTCCTGTTCTGTCAGCCCTCATTCCAGGGTGTAGGTTTGTAAAAGTAGACCTCAGAGCTCTTACCTAATCCAGTGCTAAAACTGTTCTGTCTGTCAGTTAGCGGCGGTTGCCTGGGGCTTTTTATAGGTCACTACACACTAACTTCAGTACTTAGAAGTTTTTTTTCCCCCCTAAGTGTCACGTAGGAGTTAGTGCAAACATCTGCATCGTTCCCAGTGCCTAATCAGCACGAGTGTTGCTTGTGCTCCGTTGCAGATTAGTGTTAAAGCTGCTCCTCTGATGCCATCCAGAGATTTGCGCTGCATATAATTACGTGGAGAATCTGCGCTAGTTTTGCAGAAGCAACTCGTGACTCTGCAGTCTTTTCTGAACTCCTACCATTTTGAGTAACATCTGGGTGTTAAGCTTTGGATGGCGGCCAATGCTCCCGGCCTGCCTGACATTTGCAGAAGTTAAATATGCTGCAAAGGTCTTTCCCGGCCGGGGCAGCCCTGTGCAACTGAAGCTCTCTTTGTTTCAGCTGTTGACAAAAGCTCTTCTGTCTTTGTGTGTTGACGCCCTGTAGGACGACCATCTGCAACCTGTACACCATGCCACGTGTGTCTGAGCCCGTCTGGCTCACCATGATGTCGGGTCCCCCCGAAAAGAACCAGCTTTGTTGCCAGTTCATGAGGGAGCTGGCCCTGCTCATGGAGCAAGCCTCCAAGAACCAGTTGAGTAACGTCACACATGCTCCTTAAGCCATCAAGCGCTCTTGATGAGCATGAATGTAACCATGCTCTCGCTTGCCTTTAGATTCCTCCCAGCGCTTCTCACCGCGGTTCTCACCAATCACCTCGCCTGGGTTCCCACGGTCATGCCCAACGGTCAGCCACCCATAAAGATCTTCCTGGAGAAGCACTCGTCACAGAGCGTGGATATGCTGGCGAAAACACACCCCTACAACCCGCTCTGGGCACAGCTTGGTAAATGATGCATGCAAGAGTCAAAAAATGTGTGCATTTCGCCATCTAGTGGAGTGTTGATGGAAATGACTTGTCACAGTGTTCTTTCTAGAGGCACCACAACAATACACATGCATGCAGGTGTGTTTGCTCAGGAAGAGATCGAACTGGTGTAGTGGTGAGGCGTTGGGAAACATTGCATTTGAACATGCAGCTGGAACCCTGAATCAAACACACCTGAAACAGCTAATCAAAGTCCTCATGACTGCTTGAAAATCACATTCTAGTGTTGAAGCAGAAAAATAAGTTTCCAGTGCTGGGTAGATTACTTACAAATTATAGTCTGTTACTGTTTAGAAATTACATGATGACATTAGGAATGTAATGTATGTATTCTGACTACTTTACATAACTCATTTTAAATTTATCTTATTAATATAAAAAAGCAAAAAGAAAGAAAATGTATTCCATTATTTGATAAGTGCACTAAAATGGCATTACACAGCGGTTCCCAAACTGGAGTTAACATAACTCTGCATGAACTCTACACAGAGGAACCGTTCATAGTTTCTAGAAATATTTGCGGAAGTACCTACTTTTTGACACGTTGGCACTATAGGAAATAGGAACGGTTTTAGTTCTAGGAACTTCAGAGCAGGGTCTAAAACAAGTACACTGATTGGATAAACCCTAAGCCCAACTTTTTGGTTTTTCATTCTCGTGAATTCTGCATTTGCATTCCATCTCCATTATCACAAAACACACCTCCCCGCACCGGCTGTTGACGTATGCAATGCCAGGCATAAAGTCTTCAAGGCTTCAAAGTTTCTGCTGCCGGTTTAATGGTTAAATTACATTTTATTAATCAAAAAGCATGTCTTAGTAATTAAAATCATGATTTCATGAAATGTCTCTATGAAATGTTTTGTTACCAAATTCTGTTTAAGCATGTCAAGATCATTTAAAAGCATAAAAACAAGTTTCATTTCAAGTATTTACATTTAATGCATAAAAAGTAAATTTAATTAATCTGTTAATGAATGAAACATAAACCATTTTTAATTTTTTGGGGGGAAATAAAGGGGATTTAATATCACAACTAATGCATTTAAGAAATATTGTGTGATCCTTCTTTAAAAATAAGCTTTTAATCATTTTAATCATCACAGTAGTAGTAATATAATATATTTCTATATTATATCATGCAGTATATTTCTGCTAAGTTTTTTGCCATTAATACCTTTACATTTCTGTGTGTGTATATGATACAAGGATAGTTTTACTCGTATTATAAATGCTCATAATCAGATTACAGTTTCATCTAATCCAATTACAAGTGTTCAGTTTTTTATAAACTGATTGTAATCCATTATGACTCAACACCTTGTGAATGTGTAGGAATGGTTTGGTTGATGATGATGTTGTTCCTGCAGGTGACCTGTACGGGGCGATCGGCTCACCTGTGCGTCTGTCCCGTACGGTGGTGGTCGGCCGGAGACAGGAGCTGGTGCAGCGTCTTCTTTATGTGCTGACCTACTTCATCCGCTGCTCGGAGTTACTGGAAACACACCTGCTGGAGAGCGCCGAGGACGAGGCCATCGTGATGCCCGGCTCGCTCATCACCACGTCGCTGCGCCGCGGAGAGGTGGAGGAGTCCGACTACGTGCTGGTCACCGTGCACAAGCCGAGCCAAGACTACCTGTCCCAGGGTGCCGAGGGAGAGGACGGCTACCCGTCTGATAACAACAGCTTACAGAGTAGCACATACACAGACCCAGAAGCCCCAGACGAGCTCAAGCGCCCGCATCCCGCCGCACCAGAGCCGGACTGCATCGGTGACGCACCGGTCTGCAGAGAAGCAGGGAGCCCGCGGCTCGAGACTCGACTGGAAACCGTGGTCAAAGTCGGCTCTAACTCACCGTGTGAGAAAAGACCCTCGCTGGAGATCCAAGGGGATGAGGTGGAGCCTGTTGGTGTGCCCATCAGGATCTTCCACTCACCAGATATCCTGCTCGGAAAGAAGCCCCCCGACAAGAGCTTCGAGAATGCCGGGAACGAGCCCTCCGCTAAAGTCACATTCCTCATCGGAGACTCGATGTCTCCTGAATCTGACATGGAGAGTCGCCAGCAAAAGCTGGAGGAGGAGATCAAGAAGCACAAGAAGCTTCTCAAAGACATCCAGCAGAAGCAGTGTCACGGCGAGGCCAAGCTGGACCAAATCAAGACCAGAACGAGGAAGACCTCTCAGTGGTGTCTGAAAGCCAAAGGCGACTGCGTGGACATGTTCGATGAGTATTTCAGTGATGACAATCCTGTGGAGACGAGGACTATTGATGATGTCTACCGAACAGAGGGGAAAGGTGCAGGAAACGGTGGCCCGCGGGCGGACGAGGTCAGGTGTGAGTGCGCCGCAGGCTGCTGTAAGAACTGCTGTTCTGCCGAGCAGGACAAGGGCATTGAGATGTCACTGAGTGTTCCTTCACAAAGCACCGTGGGGGAGAAAAAGAAAGCAGCGCCGCTGAACGACTGGGAGATCCCGCGCAACGAGAGCTCGGACAGCGCTCTGGGGGACAGCGAGAGCGAGGACGCCGGACAGGAGCTGCCCCGGCAGGAGCCCGATGGGTCGTTCTTCGCTGACGAGCAGGCCGACTGGCAGGATGAGCTGGAGGTGCCTTTACCCGGGTGAGAGTCGAGACCACCTGCTTTGTTTGGCTTGTCAGCTGTATTTGAGCGAATATAAACTGTGTGGGATGAGAGATATCAATATGCATTTCCATTTAGCAGACGCTTTTGTGAGGACAATGGAAGCACAACAATGATATGTGCCAGAACAAGTCTCAGATAGTTTAACACGGCATGCGTAGAAAGGTTATTTATTTTTTACAACAAATGAAATACAGAAGAAAATAGAGCAGCAAGCTAGTGTTAGAGGCTTTTTAAAATTGTATAATAATTAAAAGAACAAATGAATAGAATAGAAAAAGAATTCTTGAAGATGCTCTGATAGAGTTGGGCAGGTTATTCATTTCATGTCAACATATATATACAGTACTGAGAAATGACCTGTGTTTTTAGATAGTAGTGCTGCATGTAATGTGATTTTAACACTTTTCTCAATATATAGCATTGCCTGGATGGCTAGATTCACTTCTTTTCATTGTTTTCATTATTCAAACAATGTTTTATTGGACAACATGATTATAATCATATTTAATATAAATACAAAAAACAATTCAGCCAAAATGCAACTATCTTTAGCCACATCCGCCCGTTATAAATGCTGCTAATCAACAAGATTATGTGTTTTCTAGGGCGAAGCTGGTGGAGAACTACTCGAAACCAAGCATTGCCAACTTTGGGAGGTCGCTCTTCGGAGGATACTGTCCTACATACGTCCCAGACTTTATTCTGCACGGGACCCCGAATGATGAGAAACTGAGGCAGAACCTGGTGTCGGATCTGGCCCATGCTGTGCAGGTAAATACCAAGCGGCACCTTCATCAACATTACTGTTGCTGATAGTATTTAACTAGTACTTTCAAATTGGTACTAGTACTGGTATTTCATAAATAATAAGCAATCAGTTGTTTTGTGGTTCACAGTGTAATAACCCTATTTTGTGAGGATTTATGGATAATCAGTTACAGCCTTCACCTTACCACGAACTACTTTTACCATGGGGCTCTGTCATGTGAAAAAGATCCCGCCTACAGCACTTGAGTGTCACTAAGAGTCCTAAATGAGAAGTGTAAATAATGTGTGAAGTGTAAATTGATTGGAGCTGAACTGTGTTGCAGCATCCTGTGCTGGATGAGCCCATCGCGGAGGCCGTCTGCATCATCGCAGACACTGATAAGTGGACTGTTCAGGTGGCCAGCAGCCAGAGACGAGCCGCCGACAAGCTGGGCAAAGAGGTGCTCGTCTCCAACCTGGTGTCCAACCTGCTCCAGTCCACCTACCAGCTCTACAAACTCAACCTGTCTCCAAACTTCGTGAGTGCAACTTTTCTTCTGCTTTATTTATGAACACATTTTAGAGCTCTCACTGTTGAGTATTCTTTTCTGGCTGCCCTCTAATCATCAACTAACCGTTAGTCGACCGAGAAAAAAAAAAAAAAAAACACTGGTAAATTCACGCAATCCATTGGCGCTTTTCCACTGCATAGTACGGTACGGTATGGTTCAGCTCACTTTTGGGGGGTTTTCCACTGGGAACAGTACCTGGTCCTTTTTGTAGTACCACCTCAGTCGAGGTTCCAAGTGTAAACTCTGCTGGTCGCTGATTAGAGAAAATCGTCATTACTGCGTCACTGAACTTGCAACACGAGACCCGCTAGATTTAAATCAGCACAGCCAGCGAAGG
>JAUCMT010000051.1:14738178-14753407 GCA_032357475.1 Enteromius thamalakanensis
TTTTCGACTGAAGAAAGAAAGACATGGACATCTTGGATGACATGGTGGTGAGTAAATTATCAGCAAAAGTTTTTTTGCAAGTGAACTTCTACTTTAATGCATGGTTTTTCTTCATTGAGCATTTGAACCTTCTGTAATAGTTGCGTATGAGTCCCTCGGTTATCCTCATTATGGAACGATGGATCTCAGAATCATACAGTCATTGGGTCCAGGACAAACAAGGGACTAAATTAAGCTATTACTAAACAAAAAAAAGCTGTGGATCATTTATGTAACAGCTCAGAATTAAGAATCAAGGGGATGTATACTTTTAATGAGATTATTTTTATAAATCCATCTATTATTTTCTGTTGTGCACTATATGTAAACATATTTAATGGCAAATATTTTTTTTCAGCTCAGTACTAATTAAACAACAAAAACACGCATTTGGTATGACCTCTTATTTTTGTCAAAGAATGAACATTTCGCAGATTCTTAAAGGGGGGTGTGTAAACTTTTGACCTCACCTGTAAAAGACGCCCCTGGAAATCAATCAGTGTTTTTCCAAGACCTTTTTTAATCTTTGGAACACAAATTAAGATATTTTTGATGAAATCCAAGAGATTTCTCTGAACTCTTGTACCCTGTGATCGCATGAATAATGGAGGAGACTGAACCAGAAGAGAATAAACACTCTTCTAGCTTTCATATAGATGAACAAAGTCCTTTCGGATTTGAAACTACATGAAAATGTGTCTTGAATTTTCATTTTTGGGTGAACTGTCCCTTTAATAAGTTAATTTCTGACCCTGAAAGCATGTCTGGCTTTTCCTGCAGCAGCTTAGTTTCTATGTTGTGCTTGTAAAATCAGATATATTGATGTACTGCTGTTGTGCACATGCAGCGCTGCATTTGTTCAGTACACATACATGCTGAACTGAACGACCTGTACCCAACAAGAATTACATTACACCCCTATTTGACTCATTTGATTGGACGATGTGTTTCATGTAACATCACTTTACATAAACTACAGTTTTTTCATATATATTTTTTCAGCCTGTTTACCCATCTCTGTCTCACACACACTCGTCCAGAGCCAAACATTGAGCAGCGTCTTTTATCATCTGTCCCCTGGATGCTTAAAGCTGTGTCACATTAATGGCGTGATGGATGACTGTTCTGCTCCGACATGACAACCTGTCTCTGTCTTTTCACTCCATGCACCTCCATGTCTCCCTCCTTCATAGGCAGCATCTGTTTGAGGGAGCATCCACACTCATAAGTGACTGATCTGACAGATAACACTCCTCACGTGAAGCACACAAGACTAATGGCACAATAATTTAACACGTATAAACGCCTTCAGTGCACATCTATTGACTGAATTTGTCCATTTTTATTAATGCCTTTCAGTAGAAACATCAGCATTCTTTTCACTCATCCACCATCTAGCATGGATTTTCGTGCGATGCATTCTGGGATTACATTTTCCATTTATTAATTTAAAAGAAGCTTTTATCCCCACTGACTTACAAATGAGGACCGGTGTGACTGGATTTCTCCACAAAGCATGCATTTGATGGTGTAGAGTGTGTCTTAAATGAGTTATGTGTGGAGACAGCTTAACATCACGTCACCCGCACCCATGAGGCCCTGAAGTGCTGTCTAGGTTCAGTTGGGTTTGAACAGAGCTGACACACACTTTAATTACACCAGTTCACCAGATGAGGAAGCTTTGCTTTGTTTTGCTGTCTGTCGTTACGTCACACGCACGCTTGAGTCAATATGTTGCAATTTTAAGATGAAATCAGTGGCAGATGTTTTTTTTTACATGAAACATGAAATGTTGCAACTGCTACCACATCAGAATTTTACTGTAAAAAATACAGTAGCAGCTTTAAGTTTGATAAAAAAAGGCTATAATGTGGTGTATATCTAAACAAATATCTAAACATCGTTAAATCATGATTATTTAAGTCAAAATGGTAGTTTTTTGGGTGTTAGTATAGCGATAGGGAAGTTTAATTATGCTTTAGATCGGGGGAATGAGCTCTGGTTTGGCGTTGTGTCATGCAAACCTCGGCAGCGCTCACCGTCTCACCTGATCTCCAATCCAGAGACGAGATCATATGAGCGAGTCAGCATATATGAAGCTGATTATAATCACTATTTTGTTTAGTAAGAGTTTTATATTGAATCTAGGGGGTAATCTGTTTTGTCTGTCAAATGTGGCTTTACCAAGCTCAGTGGCTCTGGCCAGAGCAGATATAAACGAAACGCTATAGGCTGTTTTAAAAAGGGGGCGGAGCACTGTCGTCCTGTTTTTAGTTGAAATGACATCACCACATAAAATAACGCTGCGTGTTTCAAGGCACTCCGGGGGACCTTTAAGATGCTAAATTAATGTAGGAAATCATTGTTTTCTGAGCAACTGAACTTATATTTGTAAAATATAGCAGAAAACAAGACTTGTGTTCTTTTGCTTTTTAAGTAATCGTATACTGATTTAAAAGATTTGCAAAAGAAGAGGCCGGCGAACAGCACTTTTTCAGATGTTCTCCATATTAGCAGTGAGAATAATCTGAAGGAAGTTGCATTTTGACACTTTGAAGTGTTGCTAATACATTGCTTGCTCGTTACACATTTACATATAGAGACCATACTGTATCCCCATCGATTCATTCCAGAAATACTCTAAAAAACAGCAATGCATTTACCTTCAAAAAACCTACAGAAACCCTAAAAACCCTTAAAACAGCATGTGATGTAATATGCAAGCGACTCCCACCCAACATCCTCAGCCTCGTACAGCTTCACAGGGAACATGTTCTTCAGACACAACATCTTCAAGTGAATTCGAACACTGGCTGTATTTACAGTTTCAGAAACAGCTATACAAAGGTCTCTCTAGAGACGTGTTGCTTCAGCTCACAGAGGATATTTGTGTATGTAAGGCTTCCTGCAGGAAGCTGTGGCCTGACTTCAGCTCTGCTGCGCGACGCTAACGGTCTCCGTCTCTCCAACACAACAAAAGCGCTTTCTTTAGTCCCGTATAGCATGTAAACGGCGTCCACATGAGTCTCCTGCGCCTCCACAGGCTCTCAGTGATCTGGAAGAACTGGGTGTTCAACCAGGATGCTGACATCTCTGAATCTGGCTCCTTACAGGTGGAGAACAACAGCGAGGGTGACGACGCGGCTCTGCAGGGAAACTCGCGTCGCCGCGTCCAGAGCGGAGAGCTGATCAGAGACGCCACGGTAAGACCGCGTGACCTTATCGATTTTTAGTGTAAGAGTGGTTCAACAACCCTCGGCTTGGGAAAATGATTTTAAATGCTTCTGAGAAACTTTTGTGAAGTTTCTGGTGTCCGTCTGTCTGGAGGGGAGTTTCTTCTCCTGATAGCATCGGTAGCTGTCAGTTAGACTTCTTAGTAATCTGTTGGACACACTCCTCAGTGCCGGGACACGTTATCTGCTGCTGGTAGTTTGTTAGCCGTATAGTTTCCTGTGCAGACAGACAGTGAGAGACCGTCATCTTCTCTCTGTGGGGTCTTGTAGCAGGTAAGCTCTCAGACTCTTGCTGCGTCCCAATTCACCTACATAATATACCCTCTCTTTGTGAAGAAAACGTACTTTTGAGTGTTACACAGAGTAGTAGACCAGCTCTGGGACCTGCTACTCCATCATTAACATCTTTAACAGACGCTCTGATGCTTGGTTACGTGCATTCTGTCACTGTTTAAACTGCACTGTCAATCATCTCATCACAGTTAACAAAATCCACATTTCCTAAATGTAATCTTCCAGTCACAGGTCTGACATTAAAAGAACTCTCGTCATATGTTATATAATGATGCATTTGAAAGTAAGTTTAAATGTTGCAGTGTTGCTTCAGATGCAATATAATGCACATAACATTAAATATTACGGTAGCACTTTACAATAGGGTGTCATTTGTTGACATTAGTTTATGTTTTAACTAACATGAACAAGCAATGAACACTACATTTATTACTCTATACAGTTATTGTTCATTCATGTTAGTTCACAGTGCATTAACTAATGTTAACAAAGACAGCTTGTGATTTTAATAATGCATTAGTAAATGCTAAAATGTGCGTTAACTAATATTAATAAATGCTGTAGAAGTATTGTTCATTTTTAGTTCATGTTTACTGATGCTGTTAATCAGCCCTATTGTAAATTGTTACCAATATAATCAAGTTAGTCATTGATTATTTATCACTCAAAGCATTTTCTCTGTCCTTTTCTCGCATATCTGCCATGTTTGTAGTTTTTAAACACTTTTTATGCATGTTTGTAGTTCGGATGGAATCCTTATCCACTGTGCAATGTATTGTGGGCAATATTAGAGTGTGATCTGCACATTGAATTTTAGACAATTACTAATTCTATTTCTGAATACTGTTTAGGACGGGTACTTTGTGAATTGGGACACAGCTTATCTTCCTTCTGTGGATGTACTTCTCAGTGAGTGTCATGCTGGTGCACATAAGCTCACGTTTATTGGACATCTTAAGTACGAGCATGATCTTTGATTGTGTAAAGACCTCACAATCTACTACATGCCTTCTGTGTGTTTGAGGTCTTTTAGTATAGCTTCAACTCATGCTTTATTGATTTATATAAAGTAAACATAAAAATAACTTAATAAGCAATATTTTAAGGTGAACACTTACTGGACTGAAGCAGCATCGCTTTACTTGATTATAAAGACGTCATCTTTTAGAAAAAATGAGTCACTGTCAAATATGATCATCATGCTTTTGAGGAGCGTTTGTTTGTTCGTCTCTCAGTCGTCATTGTGTTGCATTGCATAGATTTTGATCAATAAACTAAGCAGTTGAATATCATCTTACGAAGTCATAGTTGCAGATATAGAGTGATGACTGATATTAATATCACTTTATGTAAACATAAAGATCTCATTGATTTATATCAACGTCTGAGCCATACTACAAGCCATAAACTGTGTATATATATATATAAAATAACTAAATACATTTAAAATAAGAGACAAATGTCACCCATATACTGTGTGAGTGTATATGTATATACATATATACACACACGCACATCCTGATTTTGCCAAGTACTACAGGTATGTGTCTCTAGGTAAACATATTTTGGAACAACATTTTAATGCAAAAATATAGTCTTGACCCATGAGTAATGCCTAAGATCAGAGGAAATGATAGATGACTGACACTGATTGAAAGCCTAAACTTGACAAAAACTGTTTCTTCAAATCTGATTGGTTAATCACAGTGTTGTCCCAGGGTCAACTAAGATGTTGATCCAGGGGCATGTTGCACTTGATAAAATCAGGTTAGCGATATACAGACACACACACACACACACTATATATGGGTGATATTTGACTGTTTTATTTATTTTAAACTACAAATATCTTCAATATGGAAAACAATAACATTTTCAGATTGAAAACGTGTGTGTACACGTTAATCACTTTTCATGTTGTTTTTTACAATGATCATAAATCTTAATTGATAAATGTCAGTTATAGGGGTGGGCGATATACCGGTAGACACGATTAACCGGTAGAAATTTGTCAACCGATAGAGATCGTCTATCGTCTGAACAGCGGTTGAGATCACCACGCAATTAACATTTGTTTTAGCAAGCGGTGGAAACCGGGCCTTATAAAACTCTTAACGTTAAACATGCTTAATGACTGACGAGGGAAGACCACATTTCTGCCAAACCTTCCTTGTAATAATAACTAACTACTGTCAAAACAACAAGCCCATATTCGACAGATGAAGTGAATAATACCACGTCAAGCGAGAACTACATTATATGAAACAGTTTCTTTGTGTTTGAATTTTTATTTATGCTTTTTCAGATACAAATTACTATATTGTGATGTATATTGTTATCGCGGTAGAAAATAGCTTCTACCGTGATAGAAGATTTTGGTTATATCGCCGTCCCCTAGTCAGTTAAGTTACGCCAGATGTTAACTCGAGAGTCTGCTGATGTCTGCTTTATGATGACATAAATCATTACAACGTTAGAAATGTATAAGATTATAACACATTCATCACATAAGAGTCATATTGAGTGTACAGGCTGCATGTTGTTGATGTATTATTGAGTAAATGAACCGCCAGAACCTGTTTGTGTGGCTCAGTTGTTATGTAAAGTGATCAGCAGTGAGAAGGAAACACGGGAACGAAAACGAGAGGTTTGTGGTGTTGTGTTTCCTGTCAGTCTGCAAGACGTCTGGGCCATCGATTGACAGTCGAGCCTCGATGATTCACCAGACTTCTGCAATCAGAAGCTCATGCTGTGTTTCTCCAGCGTCTCTTACTCCACTTCTCATGAAGAGCTCAAGGTGTTTCCTGAAGTCTGCAGAGACAACTGTAAGACTTCCTGAAAAGTGTAAACAGCACCTGACCTGTTTTTTAAAGTGCATGTGCATTGTAAGGCTTTACACATAGGTCTGATCTTATTTAGTTTAGCTTGTGATAATACCCGTACGGTGTATCTGCTGTTGACTTGAGCTTTACTCTGAGCTGTAGCAGTGATAATGCAGTGCGTCATTTTTCCCTGATGACTGAGGCTTGTGCTCATCGTCACTGGGGATTCTGGGGCCTCTTGTACAGGTCATTGTTTTGCTGTCTACCTGAGGGCCGCTGTGACCTTCTATCTACCGGCCTTGACCGTCAGCGTTATGGTGTCATCATGACCTTGTGGGTCTTTGCACTGCTTTTGAGACATAGTGCAATAACAGAAAATAGCCAGAGAGCAGAATACATAGCAGCTGTTTTAGAATATATAGAAATGTTATATAATTCAGCTGTAAAACAAAATCTGTTTTGGATCTGACATCAATGATTGGCTAACATCACTGCATCAGATACAATATCAGTGCCCGCTCACTATTGTATGCGTGTTTTAATTACATTATCCATATCAAACAATTATTTAAAGAGCATTATGAAATTACTTACTCGTGTTTGGGATCAATTTATTTATTTATTACATTTTTTAAAGAACTTTCTTCTGCTTATTAAGGCTGCATTTATTTGATTAAATATTGTTGCAATTTAAAATCATGTTTTTTGATTTAATTATAGTTTTATTGTAATTTATTCCTGTGATGCAAATCTGAATTTCAGCATCATTGCTCCAGTCTTCAGTGTTTCCCTTTTTATTCAGCATTGATATATATCAAATCAATGAAAAAGTAATAGTATAGACTTCTATTGTTAGATAGGTTTCTGTTTTTAATAAATTGTGTTTTCTTTAACTTTATTCATCCTGAAAAAGTAGCATGTTCTCAGCATTGATGATAAATGATATTAGAATGATTTCTGAAGGATCGTGTTGCTCTGAAAGCTGGAGCAATGATGCTAAACAATTCAGCTTTGCATAACAGAAATAATTATATTATATTAAAGGTATAATAATGTATGAAACCATTGTTAAATTGCTATAATGTTTCACAGTATACATTTTTTTCTGTGTTGAGATGAAGTAAATGCAGCCTTGATGAACACAAAAGACTTTAAAAACATTAATTGTGACAAGCTTCTCACAGTGCATGCACATGAAACTCTTTATATGCTAACAAGCACTTTGAACCAGTTTCTGCTCACGACTACAAGGCATAATGGCACTGAAATATTTTAGCGCTCCAGGTTATAGAATCTCAATGTGATTCTGAAAGGCTTGTGGATGCTCCGATCTGCCAGTGAAGACAGAACGAGCATGTTTTAATATCCTTGTGTGAGCGGCGGCCCGGGGCTTTGCTTCGGTGTAATGAAGTCAGAGCGACCTTAAACTGTCAGACAGTGCACGTCTTGTTTCCTGTGGCTGTGCTTGAGAGTCAGTGTCGTCGTTTGGAAGAATGCATTTTTTTGCCCTGCGATGGAGCGTGGTGCATGAGAGCGGCTGGACGCGTGTAAGAGAGCATCTCTGCAGCTGCTGTTTGAGCTGGAGGTCTAAATTTAGAGGATGACATCATCCAGCTCGGCCTCCTGGGCCACGTCGTATTTTCATCCACTTACAGCAGAGGAGATCTCTCATGATGGATGGTTTTCACTCTTCCATGTGTGCTTCAGATCCTAGCTCACTCTACAGGAAGTGTGTGTGTGAAGAGCTGGAAGAATAGCAGAAAGTGAAGTGTGGACCCTGCAGACAGTAACTCCCTAGTCCTGGACATTGAGTACATCCTACAAAAATTTTCATTTTACCTAGAAAACAAAAAGAGAAATGTATCCGTACAGTTCATGTGACATTCTAGAACAAGCATTTTATTAATTTAATGTATTGCTGGTTTTATTTATTTATGTATGTATTATTTTATGCATGCATTTATGTCAGTTTAAAGAATACTTTGATCTGGTTCACTAAACAAGTTAAGAAGATGGACTACTCTCAGAAATACTAAGGATGTAAAAAAAACACTATGATGCTTTATATATATATTTTTTTAATTATAAGTTAATTTAGTATTATTGTTATTAATAGTAGTATCATTAAAAAAAGTTATTATTAATAATATATATGCGACTGGTCTTGTCAGAACCTGGCGATATCCTGGTGATAGTGGTATCATGCGGCGCAGCTTTTAAATTATACTCAATCGTGGATTAGTGCGGACGAACAAGTGCGACGCAAGACCCTCCTGACGACCGAAATGTTTAAATGCTGACGTGAACAAAAAAAAATCGCTTATACTAGAGCTGGGCGGTATGACCAAAAATTTAGATCACGATATTTTTCAAAATTATATCGACGTCACGGTATTTGACCGTATTTTTTTTTCATTCATGACTAGATGACAACATTTACATATGATGGTTGTTTGATTTCAAGCTGAAGTATTTCCACATCTGCCGTCTTACAAAATGCTATAAAAAGTTATAAAATTTTATCAAATTTATTTCGACATAAATATTGTTTGAGATAATGCTTTTAGAGTCGACTGATGGCGTTCCAGGAAATCCCTAATATGGACACAGGTGTACAGCTGTTGTAGCTAAATAAAAAAGGAGATGGAAGTGCATGGAGACCGTAAACACACAACAATATATGGTTTTAAGCCATCTCTGGTATTTTCACGCCATGTCCTCGATTAAGGAGTTTTGGAGTTGAATCGGAACTGATCATATCATATGTGAAACCCTGAGAATTCACAACATTCGTTTTTACAGTAGTGCTCTCATTATAACGTTATGTATATGACTGCATGCGCTGAAGAGGATCAGAGTGAAACATGTTACCAGGTGGGATTTAATTTATCTCATATAGAACATGCTTGGTTATTTATACAGCGTAATGTTAATATTACGACTTGTAGGCAATCTGCACAAAGTCCAGGGAATGCAGAAGTGAAAGTATCTGTGTGTGATGAACTCCTGGACGCGTTCTTCATGCAACAATGTGCAGAAACACGACAGCTAAACTCGAAACACTCACAGTGTTTTATTATAATAATGTTCTCATAATGACAGTCAGTGTTTGACTGAGAAATCGGGAGTCGAATCCGGCTCCTCCTATCGAAACGACTAGACTATCGGCTAGTCGAGGAAACTCCTAATTTTATTATATTACTAAAATATGTTTGTAATGCAATCCTGATCGACATTATTACAGAAGTATACGTTTTGGTATACGGCTTGTTTTATGCAAATGACTAACCTAGATTGCTCATTTACAATATTCTAAGGTAATTTCATTCATTTAACATCATCATTTGTCACATTAGAAAGAGGTTGAGGAACAAAATCATATGAATGAATTTGGTTCTTAAGAATTAATGAGCTCCAGTATTTTTACCGACTGCAGAAGCTTTTAATGAACTGTACAAACATTTTGATTAGTTAACCTCATTTGATGTTTTTTCTAGTGCACTGATTAGCATGAAGAAGCTGATGAATGTCAAGGCAGCGTGAGCGGTATTGTCCGGGTGGTCTGGGTCCCACCGGCTCATCACTGTCACTCTTGTGAAAGCCGTTGAGACCGCGAGAGCCGTGGGCTTACAGACGCTTCCCTCAGTGTGCTCTCATTAGTTTCAGCACAGACGCATTCATCAGCCGCGAGACGCCGCTGTGTCTTAATGCTCCGCTCACGCGAGTCGAGGCTTCTGGACCAGCGGCCATGACACTCAACTCTTACACACTCTCATACAGGAAGCACATCCTGTGTGTCGTCTGTTTACTCTCTACAGCCTCACCGCAGGGCTGTCATGTGCTCAGTAAACATGGCTGAAGCAGGTTTACAGTCATTTGCTCACCTTTCTTCTGTTTTGCACAAAAGAAGATATTTTGGAAAATGTTTGGGAAAACATATTATGGAAGTCAATGGGTTCCATCAACTGTCTGGTCCTTCTTTTGAGTTCAACAGAAGAAAAAAATGTGAGAGTGAGGAAATGAACAGAATGAAAATTTTTGGGGGAGGTATTCTTGTAAGCTTGTCAGGGCATAGTTACCAGGTGAAGCACTTTTCATCTCTAAAGGATTTGAGTTTATCTTATAAAGCAGAATAATACATATTTAAATGACCGGTACGTAAAAAAAAAAGTATAAAAATGTATGTGAAATTACATTTTGGTCATAATGCCCACCCCTACACATTATAAATATGATATGTTAATATTTTAAATATTTTTTTAAGTAATATATCAAATATTAAAGGTTTTAAAGCTGTACCGAATTGACCTATTTAATATTTTCAGTTTTTTTTTTTTTTTAATTTGACTTTTTTTTTTATAAATAAGGCACATTAATGACTCACTAATAGCAGACAACGTTAAGTGTAGACTCAAAACAAACCTTACCGTGTTCACACACATACTGTTCTTGGGAACCTTTAAATCACCTGATTATTATATAATTATATGTATTATAATGCAGTAATTTTATTTCTCTGTGTGTGATTTGTTTTTCGTTTTAAATAAAAAAAAAGTAACTAAAATGAGCTAATGTAATAAGTATGCTCTTCTTAAAAAGTAAGAACTTCAGCACAACTGCATTGCATGCCACTTCTGTGTACACTTGCTATTCCTGCTTAAATACATTTACATTTAAAGTGTTCAAATCAAATAAATGCGACAGGATACGGTGATGAAATCCTGCAGAAAAGCTGTCTTAGGATTCCTCTCAAGTCTTCCCCGTGTGTGCTGTGTCTCTGATTCTGATCTGTGCCTGAAGCCAACCGAACCGAGGGATGAGAAGCCGCTCAGAGGCAGCGCCTCGCTCAGTCCTCGGGAAGCTCCATGTGCTGCGCTCCCATTGGCTGCCTCCAAAAGGGATGATGTCATGCTCCAGCTTCTGAGGAGAGCGGGGCATGGGATTCAGACGCACTTCCCATTACATCTTCAGAGAAGCAGCGAGAGCTTCAGTGCGCAGTGAAAACGCCACACAGCGTTTTTAATGAATTCCCAGTCTGACCTGATTATATAGGCTGTCTTTTCCTCACGCCACTGCAGAAGTGCGCCTTTGTCGCGTGCACAAAAGAGTGCAACAGATCACAGTGTGCGCGTGCAGAAGGAATGCATTTGCATAACGAGCGGTGATTTACGCTCCCCGTCATTGTCATTTATGAACTGTGTTTGTGCACAGTGGAGTTTGCAGAAGACGCCGGCTGTTGTCTGATCAATAAAGACGCTCGTGTTTCCTCTGCTCTCTTCTCCTCCGCGCAGCCAATCGCTCTAATGCAGTCCCCCTGTCCCACCCCACCCCTCCCAGCACAGGTGATGTCATGCTTTTCTGCCGGGCTCCTCTCCGTGCCTCTCACTTCTAGCCGCTCCGTCTTCAGTGGCAGAGCGTCCAATCGATGGACGTGTCTCGAGGGAGAGTCTCCGGCCAGGGATGCACGCTCGGAGGCTGGGTGAAGCAGCGGGACGAGCCCCAGATTCTGCCGTTCTCCCCGGAAAGCTTCTGCATTGGGCTCGGTCTCCAGTGCAGCGCGGGACCAGTAGGGAGTTGTTTGGACTCCTGTGAAGAGGAAGTTTGTGGAGCGCTGATGGGTCTATAACATAAGTGTGCACATCCCTGATGATACGGATACTGCGTGACTCGCTCTTCCTTTGACATCACGGCCAGGTCGACTGTTTATTCATTTGGATTCTCACTCTTGCTTTTCTCGTTCGCTGGAAAGTTTCCCTCTCTTATTGGAAAATGGCTTTCCTCGTCCGTTGCTATGCCAACTGCTTGCAGCCGTGGTCCTCCAAAGTAAGTGATGTCATAATTGTGGTGTGTGTTGAATGCGTGTGTGTTTGTGGGGTACGCCTGCTGCCAGAGACGACGAAAGCCTTCTTAAAGCTATTTTTCTGATCCTCGTGAATCAGTGCGTGAGTGAGTGCATCTGAATATTCTGCATGCATACACAGTTTCTGAGCATCAGTCAGGTGTTATTACTGTACATGAACGTTTGTGTCTGTAAGCGTGTCACTTCTGAGTGTTTCCCAAGCACTCCCCATCTGCCATTGTTCTGTCAAACTGATAGTCCCGCCCCAAAATGTGATTGGGCCGCCAAATAAACAGAACAGCATTCAAGCATCGCAAGCATTCCTCATCAGGAATTAAGCTGCCAGAGACTTGAACTTTGAATTATCCGAACGTCAAGCAAAGCTCACGTTCGATAAGAGAAACTTTGGATGGTGTGTCAGTTTGGATGCGTCAGTGCCCTGATGGATGTATAGAGGAGCCAGAGAGAAAATAAATAGCAACAGTGGGTTTCCCCTCTTGACGAAACTCTGTTTCAACATGCAGTCAAGTCCAGTATTGACCAACATGTGTCTGACCTGCGGTCGCTGGACACAAACAGTCTCTTCAGTGGTGATTCATAAATTCATGAAAGTTGCTCTGGTCCTGATGCTGCTACAGTACAGCTTAAGACATTGTGCTGGACGTGAATGGAGGGTGACAGCTGTGTCTGCCTGGTGTTCGTCTTCATTACCAAGCTTCAGGCGTCTGTGCACATTCCCGCTTCACTCTGCTGTTACTCATTCACTGAGACTCCTGCATGTGTTTCATGCATTTGGTAGACTAGGTCTAAAGAGAAAAGTCACTCATAATTCACTTGCTCTTGTCAGATCTGATCGACCTGCTTTCTTCACAGATAGAGATCAGCTGAATTATATGAGCCGATTATAGTTCACTTTCACTGTGGAACGAAACACAATATCAACAAAATCATGTATCGGGATTGCAGCCCTACATAATTAGATACTAAAATAATTATGTACAAATTCATTGATATCCTAATTATAAAAAAAAGAATGTGCTCATCAATCGAACAGCTATTACATACAGGATGTTATTTTCTAGGGCTTGCGATATGATAGATATCCCAGCATGTGACTCCATTCCTTCACCAATCAGAGTTAGCATCATTTCTTTCTGATTTGATTTAGTTTAAATGCTGTCTTCAGACATGCATTTCTTTTCTTTTCCTTTCCATTGGTTGATTTCCAGTTGATGCTCAGCAGACTCCAGTGATTCGAGCTCATGGCCTGCTGTGATATGTCCGAGCTGGAAGATCTCCATCATTCATAATTCAGGAGCCGATAATTGGCCTTCAGCTTTGTGTCTCGGCTGCACTCTCCGGCTCCATTAGTGTCCCGGGGTCTGGCCATCTTTGAACTTGGCAGCCAACCGCCTGGCAGTGTTATTAAAGGCCTTCTGAAAGCTATTTTCCCTTCTGTACTGTCCATGGACAGGTGTCAGTGTTTCAGTTCTCGAATGTCAGGTGCTGTCAAATCCCTTGTTTCTCAAGAAGACTAATAAGATCTTGCACTGATAGCCCTCTCTTTAAAATAAGGGTTCTTAATTGCCGGCCATGGAATGTTTCCGTGCAATAAAGGTTCTTATTCTCTGTGCAGACTGACTTTTAAATCCTGCGGTTTCTAGTCTAAGATACAAAAGTCTCACTTGCTCTTTGTTGTGGGTAACATCCAGATTGTTTGTCTGATGCATGCAAACCTATCTAGTTAAGTTGCTTAGAGTTACATTTCTGTGTGATTGAAAGAGGCTGTGTAGACCTTGACTAATCTGTAAAAGCGTTGAATACCACCACTTCCCCAGCTGATTTCAGAAGTACACACGTGCTGTGCATCACGTCTCCTTTTCTAAGAGCATTGCGCCATGAGAGTTGCATTTTCTAGATAAAAACAGTTGTAAGTGCAAAAATGTATCCTGTGTTATGGAAACAGATCCAAAACGCCACTTAATGCAAGCATGTTAATGCATGTGATGATATGCAAATCAGTGTTTTTAGGTATTATTTAGATACTATTATAGTTTTTATTATTGTTTACAATTTAGTCTGTAACACAAAGTTACTGTATACATTTACATGTATGCATTTAGCATTTTAATATGGCAGATTGATGTCTGCAATATAAATTATACAAATAAATAATAGTAGATAAAAAATGGTCACACTTTTTTTTTTGGTGCCCTTAACTACTTATTTATTGATGCAAGTATGATGTATTTATTGTGGTCATATTGTATTGCTAAACACTTGAGGAAGGATAGGGACAGGTTTGGTGGTAGGTTTAAGGGTTAAGGTGTAAGGGATGAGACAACAGTATACTGTAATTATAAATGTAAGTACAGAAATTAATTACAGATTATATATTTTTTAAATATAAGTAGGCTACAATGTTAAAACATGTACACAATCAGTGCATTGTACCAAATGATTAATTGAAATTAGTATTTATATATAGTATAATATATAATTTTTTATATATATTAATTTACTTTAAATGTTTTTTATTTTTTGAAAGATACTTTTAATAATAATTATATTTATTATAATAATAAATACTTGCAGTTAGGGCTGGGCGATAAAACGATAAAGATATGTATCGCGATAGGCAAATGATCGATATCAGTAAAAAATGTGTCCGATAAAACGTTCGATGTTGATGCAAATTGTTGATTTTGAACAAATCTTTAATGTGACTTGGGAAAAAAGAGTCGTCTCGGATTACTAAGAGTCGTCTCTAGAATTACTAGTGTTAAGGAAAAAACATTTTATTTATACTTTTTTTAAAATGAATGAGATGACTCGAAAAAAGATTTGTTCATTTTGCTGAATGAATTACTCAAGTGAACGAGTCTGTAAGATGATCCGAACTTCCCATCAACAGAAAACAGAGGATGCGAAGCTAGTTTGGTTGCATTAACAAAGGCAGTCGCTCTCTGGTAACCTAGCAATGTAGGGAGTGATACGCTAAC